>JAMKCH010035496.1:0-118086 GCA_023653785.1 Ophioderma brevispina
GGGGGGGGCACTCCCATATGAAATGGACATGGGTGTGAGACTCGTGCTTCCAAATCCAGGGGCATTCGGTGACCCACTGAAAATAGGGGTCTTTGGGTGATAGAGAGCCAAATTGCCACAAAATTGGAGTTTCCGAACGACAAATTTACACAATTTTCCAAAAATGGGGTCTTTGGGTGAGATTGTTAAAATGTTCACAAAATATGGGGTCTTTGGGTGAAATTTTAAAAGTGGGTCTTTGGGTGACAACGAAGGGAGTCTTAACAGCCTTACATATGCGTCACTTCCAAGATTGGGAGGTTCCCCCCCCCCCACCCCGGAGTAGCTATCGAGACCGCGGTATATTTCCCTCTAGCTCTCAAAAGTGAAAGGGGATACGCCAGCGATCAACACCTACCCTGGGTGACCTTAAGACGCACCCACAATGTTTATCCACCTGCAAGGTCTCGGGAAGATTGTAGGCCGATTCTTTACCATTTGGAGAAACAATTTGGGTTAAGGACGATTCACCGTGTCGATTCACCGCGTGTTGGCGGTTAATCATCCGAAATTTAGTGTGCGCTGCCGGTGGACTATTTTCACGGTAGTGTTCGTTTTATATATGTTCTGTTCGGGCTCAAACGAGACATAACTGCTAGAAATCTGTATTTTAATCAATATTTTTGAATTAAAAATCTTTCCGCCATCTTGAAATCCAATATGGTAGCCACCTGAAAAACAACTTATGATCACTGGAAGTTCCTGGGTATGAAAAACATAGATATAGACACCTGAACTTTAATCAGAACTGCTACAGAACTGGAAATATGGCTAAAAATGGCAAATTTGACAGCCATTTTGAAAATTTCATGCGGCCATCTTGAAATTCAATATGGCAGCCTCCAAATAAAATTCTGAGATCACCAAGAGGTTCATTGGTATCAAAAACATAGGTTTAGACACCTCAAATTTGGTTTTCGTTGCTGTAGAATTAAAGATATATCCAAAAAATTGTGATTTTGGTGGCCATTTTGGAATTCAATATGGCGGCCACCAGGGGGCGTAATATTTTTGGGTCTATTTTTTTCGGAACCTCTGATGCTATAGAAGTCATGTACCAAGTTTCATGCTTTCTTCAAAAAATGAACGATTCTCATGCTTAATAGCTCTACTAGAGCTACCAGCTCTATAAGGGATAGTTCACAATGGTGAGATGGGGAACGTAAAACATTTATATCTTACTGTTCTAGCCATCTTGTCGAATCTTTTGGAGTCATTTTGGACTCGGTATAAGGATAAACGAATTTGAGTAATATAGTGGCAATTTTAACAATGCTGTCAAGCAAGTTTTTAACAATTATATTTCCGCAGAGTGGTATGAGGCATTGTCGAGTACAGAATTCTTAGTAATGTTTGGTAAGAGCTATGTACGAAAATATTCTTATTAGATACATTTTCATAGCTGTATGGAGGCCCAGGGTTGGGGATGGGGGGGGGGGCGTCTGCCCCATCCAAAAAGCCTAAAAGAGGTCTAAAATATTGTGAACGTAACCGTAGTGAGCAATAGCATTTTGGTTTTTTTGTTGAAATGTTGCTAAAAGGCCACTTTAGACAAAAGTCAACTTTTGATAAAATCCGCCCACCAAAATAATAATCATAAATAAATAAATAAAAAAAAAAAAAAAAAAAAAAAAAGCCATTTTGAAAATTTCATGCGGCCATCTTGAAATTCAATATGGCAGCCTCCAAATAAAATTCTGAGATCACCAAGAGGTTCATTGGTATCAAAAACATAGGTTTAGACACCTCAAATTTGGTTTTCGTTGCTGTAGAATTAAAGATATATCCAAAAAATTGTGATTTTGGTGGCCATTTTGGAATTCAATATGGCGGCCACCAGGGGGCGTAATATTTTTGGGTCTATTTTTTTCGGAACCTCTGATGCTATAGAAGTCATGTACCAAGTTTCATGCTTTCTTCAAAAAATGAACGATTCTCATGCTTAACAGCTCTACTAGAGCTACCAGCTCTATAAGGGATTCAGGGGCGGATCCAGGATTTCTCAATAGAGGGGGCGCCAAATTTTCAGGGCGCACAAAGCTAGATTTACACGCCGCCGATGTCCTGTACCGTCATTCTTAGATATCTACAGGGACGCCCTGTGCGTTAAAAAGTAATTTTAGACTACAGTGCACCCGGCGCTCTATGCGGCGCCCGGCGCCCTGTGCTCTGCAAAAAAAAATTAAGCAAAAAATAGAGGGGGCGCGCGCCGGATGCGCCCCCTCTAAATCCGCCCCTGGGATTTTAGTTCACAATGGTGAGATGGGGAACGTAAAACATTTATATCTTACTGTTCTAGCCATCTTGTCGAATCTTTTGGAGTCATTTTGGACTCGGTATAAGGATAAACGAATTTGAGTAATATAGTGGCAATTTTAACAATGCTGTCAAGCAAGTTTTTAATATCCTTCTTTTTCCATCCACTGCGACGTAACAATTATATTTCCGCAGAGTGGTATGAGGCATTGTCGAGTACAGAATTCTTAGTAATGTTTGGTAAGAGCTATGTACGAAAATATTCTTATTAGATACATTTTCATAGCTGTATGGAGGCCCAGGGTTGGGGATGGGGGGGGGGGCGTCTGCCCCATCCAAAAAGCCTAAAAGAGGTCTAAAATATTGTGAACGTAACCGTAGTGAGCAATAGCATTTTGGTTTTTTTGTTGAAATGTTGCTAAAAGGCCACTTTAGACAAAAGTCAACTTTTGATAAAATCCGCCCACCAAAATAATAATCATAAATAAATAAATAAAAAAAAAAAAAAAAAAAAAAAAAGCCATTTTGAAAATTTCATGCGGCCATCTTGAAATTCAATATGGCAGCCTCCAAATAAAATTCTGAGATCACCAAGAGGTTCATTGGTATCAAAAACATAGGTTTAGACACCTCAAATTTGGTTTTCGTTGCTGTAGAATTAAAGATATATCCAAAAAATTGTGATTTTGGTGGCCATTTTGGAATTCAATATGGCGGCCACCAGGGGGCGTAATATTTTTGGGTCTATTTTTTCGGAACCTCTGATGCTATAGAAGTCATGTACCAAGTTTCATGCTTTCTTCAAAAAAATGAACGATTCTCATGCTTAACAGCTCTACTAGAGCTACCAGCTCTATAAGGGATTCAGGGGCGGATCCAGGATTTCTCAATAGAGGGGGCGCCAAATTTTCAGGGCGCACAAAGCTAGATTTACACGCCGCCGATGTCCTGTACCGTCATTCTTAGATATCTACAGGGACGCCCTGTGCGTTAAAAAGTAATTTTAGACTACAGTGCACCCGGCGCTCTATGCGGCGCCCGGCGCCCTGTGCTCTGCAAAAAAAAATTAAGCAAAAAATAGAGGGGGCGCGCGCCGGATGCGCCCCCTCTAAATCCGCCCCTGGGATTTTAGTTCACAATGGTGAGATGGGGAACGTAAAACATTTATATCTTACTGTTCTAGCCATCTTGTCGAATCTTTTGGAGTCATTTTGGACTCGGTATAAGGATAAACGAATTTGAGTAATATAGTGGCAATTTTAACAATGCTGTCAAGCAAGTTTTTAATATCCTTCTTTTTCCATCCACTGCGACGTAACAATTATATTTCCGCAGAGTGGTATGAGGCATTGTCGAGTACAGAATTCTTAGTAATGTTTGGTAAGAGCTATGTACGAAAATATTCTTATTAGATACATTTTCATAGCTGTATGGAGGCCCAGGGTTGGGGATGGGGGGGGGGCGTCTGCCCCATCCAAAAAGCCTAAAAGAGGTCTAAAATATTGTGAACGTAACCGTAGTGAGCAATAGCATTTTGGTTTTTTTGTTGAAATGTTGCTAAAAGGCCACTTTAGACAAAAGTCAACTTTTGATAAAATCCGCCCACCAAAATAATAATCATAAATAAATAAATAAAAAAAAAATAAAACAAATCCTGGCTACGGATCTGGCTGTGTGCGTTCATTTCTGTGCCTTGAGTTCAGCACTATGTAACGCAAGTAATAACAACAAAGCACAGCATACATCATTCACGTTCCTTAAATCCGTCTTTATGCATGCACGGATTTCTCCGCCCGTTGCCCATGTCTCCAATGATCTTCTAAAGACAAAAGGGGAAAAAATGCACCTTTCCGCTGGAACCTTTAAACCAGTATCTGGTACCAAGAGATTAGTAGGAGAGTGAATGATACATAACGCATTTTATCATAATGCATACAAATCCAGCATTGATGCTCACCCACAAATCTAGATTTTGTTAACGTCATTTGTATAAAGTTACATTGGAACACATATATTAACATCATCCGCAATTCGTGTTCAAGTCCCAATTTTGTTGTTTTTATTATTAGTTTCATCTCGTTTTAGAGCAACAATCGTCTGGTTTCAGTGCACAATACATAGTATTACCTTTCCTATACATTCATTTATTGTGTTTAAAAATAAATGTGGGTGATTTCAGGTACGCCTTTGCATAATACCAGTATATTAAGAAATCCCATGCTAACTGAATACATCAAAATCTTTGTTACTGACATTGTTACATGATCTGACCTTACGCTCGTATGTGCAAACTATTCACTCTGAAAGATGTTCTGAGGTTTGTAATTTCTATACGTAAAAGAGCATTAATTACAACACAGTTGCCTATGGGACATAGCAAATTAATTGAACATTTGCTGATAACATCAAAACGCACCAGCACAATCAACGAAAACTTTGGCAATTACACTTTTTTTACAACAATATCTACTGAATGATAAAAAAAAATTAGAGCACTAAAAAGTTAAGTTGTGTTTCATGTTCCATTGTATGTGTGAGATCCATTAGAAGCAAATTTCTGAGTCAACCTTTAACTTGTTGTATTTTAGTTATCAAAATATCCACTTGTGTGCATTAATTTTTAATCTACATTTTGCACTAGATAAATGTGCCTTACTTTCAATATTGGCATTGATGCTTTATCGATGTAGATCGCATCCGACGTTTTTAAAACAACTTCAGCATGTTTATATCAAGCAGCGAACAAAAAAGAAAAGAACACATTATGATTTTAATAAAATATTCAGAAAGCTTTGTATTCCATGTAGTTAATTGTACCTCACTATTTTAACACAATATATCATATAAAACATGTCAATGGCAAAATTCCTTAATATTGTAGCTATTAGTGTACGGCATATCAAAGTACTTTTTTCTAAATAGGAAATAGTTCCAATAATCAAAAACCAATGACAGCAATTATTATTTTTTTAAATAAAACTAACAAATTTAAAGAAATGAGATGCATTATGTCCCCTGAGGTGCAGATAATTACAAATTTCTGGTGTAAATCCGGATAATTTGCTACTCAAATTGATCGTATAAATTGCCGATGCATTCGTTTTCAGGAAGCAATGCTCTATTTTATAGATGAAGATTTCACACCACTAAAAAGTTCTGATTCTGGCTGTTTATGACTGAAAAGTGCTGTAGAAGACTCTTAAAAGGTGTCAGTTTTACATAAAACCTGCAACCCATTGCCCCCCTTTTTATTTGTTATATAGAATTCATTTCTAAGATGTAAATGATCCAGATATCAAGTCTGTGAAACATTTTACTGAGTAATTGCAGTACTAATTTTAACCCCACTCTCGCAAAAATTCGACTAGAAGCTATAGTTTGAGAGGAGGACAAAAGTCATGGTTAGTAGACCAAATAACCATCCAACCGTTTTATTCTCCTAATAAAACTTGCTTGTTTTCTTGAAAATAAATAAAATCTCATCTCAATTTCTTTTTTGGAAACAGCTACGTTCATAATTAGCGGGGTCAAGTTACCCTAAAAATGTGATTTGCCAACTTTGAACATGACTTGCTTCTTACACCGTTTTGAAGATGATTTTTTCAGCTTTTCGTGCCAACAATCTTGGAAACAATTGTTGAAAAAATTTGAACGAATTTCGAAAAACTGTTCCCCGTCTTCCCCAACCAATGTTGAATGAGGTATCGTCATCAGCAGTCTTGCCGATTCCCCCAACATTGATTGATGGGTTTAGGGAAGGGTAAGCTGAAGTGGAAGGTTGGGGCTTTCAATTGAGCGATAACAGAGGCTTGTAGGTTCCTAACTGTGGCCCGGGTAGCAAGTGGTGGTGAGTGTTCCAACTACTAGAGCAGCAGCCCAGAAGGTTTTCATCAAACGAACGAGATACCAACATCTGAACACGGGAAAATTCAGAGAAAAATATAACTTTTGCAAATATGAATGTCTCCCGGAGACCCGCTGCTGCGCGTGGCCCCAGGAGAGAGGTAAAATTACCATGGGGTCAAATTTTTGAACTGCTCTAAGTCTAATGTAATATAGCTCAAATTACTCCTTAGGTAACAAGGAGTAAAAAGTCAATTGGGTCACATGCGTGTGGTGCCTCCTTTCCAAGATATTTGGGAAAATAGGCCAAATGTCATTTGTTTATTCAAGAAACGTCACTCTTTGCAATACCTAAATTTCTTTGTAAAAATATTTAAAACTGTTTAATATCCCTGATTCAAAATATGAAATGCTTTTACACTTTGGGGACATTATACCCCTCCTTAGTTACAAAGAAATCTGGATATTGCAAACGTTGACCTTTCTTGAATAAACAAGTGACCTTTAGCCTATTTTCCTAAATATCTTGGAAATTGACTATTTTACTCCTGGTTACCTAAGGAGTAATTTGAGCTATATTTCATTAGATTTAGAGCAGTTCAAACATTCGACCCCCATATTGACTTTACCCCTCTCTTGGGCCACACGCAGCAGAGGGCCTCCGGCAGACATTCATATTTGCAAAAGTTATATTTTTCTCTGAATATTCCGTATTCAGATACTTGGGTATCCTCGTTCGTTGATCAAAACCTTCTGGGCTGCCGGTCTATACCTTTTTCCAAGATTGTAGACAATGATTGCAGATGGCAATAAATATTAGTGTGGAGGACTCCCACATACTAACTAAGGTTAGTTCCCGATACAATATAACTAGGTTTATATTGGCAAAAATCCGGATTATATCAATAGACTGACAGTATTCCAACGGTAACAGGTACGTTGAATATTTAAGAAAATACAATGTATTGTACCAAATCAATGATCTTTATTTACATAGGAAGTCTCATGTGTTCACGGTGAGCAATAATTTCCCTCATGCGTTCTCACACAATGTTTGCTGATCGAGAGAAAAGATATTAAGTAAATATAAAATTATTATAGAGACGCTGAATCTGAAGACAAGAAAACAATTTCTCTGACATTTCTCACTGGGTAATGATAATATTTCTCATTGGAAACGACATTAGCTTCAACACATCCTAGCAATTGCGTTCTGCTTTTTCAAAAATTAATAATGATGTGTTCCTGGATACCTGATAACAGTGTAAAATATTAAGAATATGGAAACGTTTTAAGACCTTTTATGCTATTGCAAAACATTTGAAAGATGCATAAGAAATGAATAGAAGAGTATTTTTAGGAATTGTATAAAATTCGAAAGATATTATTTACGATGTAGACAAAAAGTACATGAAATGTTCAAGTGTTATATTTGGATTATTTTGAGTGGATAATATTATACTTGTACTGAGGATCAGGATGGCCATTGGGTTTGAGGAGTAAAATGTAAAAGGATTGAAAGGCTTTTAAAAGCAAGAAACTATTGGTGATCATTAATGCGCACAACAAATGACGTTAAAGGGGGTTTAGCAATGGAATCTCAAGTTTGCATGTGTTGCATACCAAAAAAAAAAGCAAAAAATCAAGAAAAACAATGGTGCAGGTTTGTGGTTATAATAAACGACATAACAGAGTAGAGAATCAAGCCAATGAGGTGAGCTCAAAATTGCGCGTATGGGATTTTTCCTAAACGGTCACCCGAGATTACACCTTCTGTTAAACAGGTGTCTCTGGAAGCTTCTATGAGATTTGGCCCGAAATTATTGCTCCAGGAGCATATGGTCCTGGACCATAAGTTCCTGAAGTTGTCTTTTTCCAGAATGTGGCCATTTCTCGTTTGCACGTAGTACCATGTACTGTACAAATGGCAATTTTAACAGGTTTGTTCTTGAACTTGTGTTTTTATGATCAAACTTATTTGAATTGTAGCATAAATAATCTGGCGATATTTTTTAAGTCAAATATTTGAATGCACAATGCTTCAGGCGCATATGGCAAATATGCTCCTGGAGCAGTGGAGAAATATTCCAAGTCAAATACTGCTCTAGGAGCATATTTGCCATATGCTCCTGGACCATGTGCATTCAAATTTGAATATTTTTCCAGATTATGTATGCTCCAGGACCATACGCCTTTGGAGCATAATTTCGGGCCAAAATCTCATAGAAGCTCTCTGGAATGTTATTGTGTTGGGTATACCAAGATGCCTGCCGGTAGCTTCACTCTTCTAATAATACAGTTACTGTTGTGTAGCCAATCCATTGTATAGCGATCAGTGGTCGTGAACGTGACCGAGCATAGCTAATTATCCCTAGACAACAATAACGTTAGGTCCATGGTGATAAAATAAGTTATTATAAAAACGCGAATAAATGAGAAGTGTACTGGGAGTTAGTGCGGGTTTAAATACGTACCGCGGGACTGTATAGCTGATACACTTGGAAGCGCAGAGGAGTAAGTATAGTGTTACGTCACGAAAAGAAACCCACGGATCCGTTTCATCAAGTCGAGCAAGTGATGATATAAAAAGGCCTATTTCGGACATTTCTGGGTAATTTTTTCACTTTTTGGTAATCATTTACTAAATAAAATACATATAAACTTGAATATGTGCGATTAAGATGATATATGATTCCATTGCTAAATCTCTTCAAGGAAATCTTTTAAATGATTTTAGGGTGAGTATAAATGTTCCGAAAAGAAAGATGAGAACACAATTTGGAATTAAAGGTTTTAAGAGTCCAAAACGATTTTTGTCTATTAATGCTTATTATTACACCAAATGATCGAATATGCAAATCACTGAGGTTATGAAAAATAAATTTTGTACATATATGAAAAGTATCAGTGGATTTTTTCCTAAGTTTGAAAGTTTTGAGTTAGGTTACCCACACTAAATCGAATTCCCGAGCCTGACAAAGATCCATTTGTTTCACCAACATCGACAAACTACCATCCGAAACATCAACCTTAAAGGTCCATGGCCCGATCGCTAATAGCCTCGTCCCCAGGGACCCCACATTTTACCGGAAGTGGTCCAAATTTTGGTATCAGAAGAAAGCTACTATTTTTTTCATTTACCTGTGAAATCTTAGGGCTAAAGGATGTTTGGTTTGGAAGCTATGAGCGAAAATATGCCCCATTTTGGTCGACCAATATTAATCTTACACAGCACTCTACGGGGCTTACAAAATCATGTTTTTAGGTCTCACATCAAAACGGATTGAAATATCGGCGCGAAAAATTATAGATGGAGTTTTGGGGTGAAGTCCATTCTATCAAGATGAAAACTTCATCTACTTAAATCGGGCCATCCCCCTTTAATAAAGATATAGACAACCTACAGTATGTTTATTCTTTTAAGAGAAATTTATATCCATTGTTTTGTCCTAATCTCGCTGAAGAGAAGTATATACCTTTTAAATTTAGTAACGAGTAGCAATATTGAACTTATTTTTAACAAAAATGGGTATGTTAATACAGTATATTTAAAGCGAAATAAAGTGCACAAACTTGTTTAAAATTATTACATTTTACAACATTTCGGACAACCTCACGTAATCTTGTTTGATTGGTGTTTTAAAGAGACATGAGGAGATTTCCAGAAAGAAGCGCCCCCAATTTTTGTCGAACCCCGGTTTTTTGCATATTTGGAATGCTTACCAATGTATTAGATCACACCTGAAGCGAATTAGCCGAATACGCCGTCTTTATGTAATAAGATGATGATTTGGTACTTTCTGTCGTGCACGACAGAAAGTCAAAGCATGGTTTTCTATGGGGACGATTGCGATAGCAGACAAGTTCAAAACAAGGGTTGCGGTTTTCTGTTGTACTTGTTTGTTCAATAAACCTTCAAAACGTTCTCGGTAGGTGGTCAACAACCGATCCAGTGAAAATTGAGAGAAATTTGTATCCTCAAAAAATCTCCTCCTGTCACTTTAAATTACCTTTTACTGGTTCTTCCTAAGATAAAATACAGTGCTAAGTGCAGCCAAGCTTCCCGCTCAAATTACACATAATAGTGTTGAGAGAACTTTGGTAAAGGATACTATTTCCCCATGGCCGTGAGAAGACATTGAACTACAACAAGGAAAGATTATATTTGGATTGCGAACGATGTGAGCGAGTGAATTAACTTTAATTTACGTATTAAAATAGTGTGAAGTAATTGGTAATTTCAATACTTATTTTTGGTTGGTTATGGAGTTCAGTTGGTCCCTTGGGCAATTGCGCATTTAAAACATATTGTGACCAATTCACTAAGACTCATATAATTATAAGCACTTCTAGACTGAAGTTCAATGCTTAACAATAAAGGGGTAAATTCCGGTAATCGTCACTCAAAGACCTTCCTTAAACGCGTCCGTGTCCAGCCTTCCGGTCTTAAAGAAATAAAATTACTTTATTTTAGGACGTTTTCATGAATCACACGAGGTTTGACTATATCGAGAT
The DNA here is from genome assembly GCA_023653785.1 of Ophioderma brevispina. Classification (NCBI taxonomy): domain Eukaryota; kingdom Metazoa; phylum Echinodermata; class Ophiuroidea; order Amphilepidida; family Ophiodermatidae; genus Ophioderma; species Ophioderma brevispina. The sequence continues at coordinate 10,654 of JAMKCH010035496.1, forward strand.
ATTAGATAAACTAATAATTGAAACAACAATTGTTAAGTTCAATCTAAATCTTTATCTTTCTTCTTCGTAAACATTCTGGATTGTGCCGATACAACGACGCAGACATTTTGATCTTGATCCGCAATTTCCCCTGCACGCTGTTGAAAACCCGATTTAGAATGCCAGCGTAGAAACAATGGGATTTATCATTTAGTAGATATGAATGGTAATGCTGAATTGGTTATCCCAATTAATATTTTCCCCGTCTTACTAGAGTAATTTTTCATTACTCACTGGATATGAGCCTTATTACGGTAATGCTTAAACCAAATATCAAGTCCCTATTTTACATGCATTAAAACTATAGAGTGTAATGATCTGCACATATCTGTGGAGAGACTTTTGGTCCAGCCCCCCTCTGTATCTGAAGTGCAATCATATGGCCTTTTGTTCAACACAGTGGTTGACTCTGCTGCGGCAATATCCCAAACAAAGATTTCTGGCTTTGCTTCTGCTACAAACATGTTACAGTTCCCCGGTGTGTTTGGAGACTATGACGTCTGTGATGTCTTTCAAAGAGGAATTAGGGCCTCTTTCCTACTACAGTGCATGCTACCCTGCAGAATATCAACTATCCAACGATGGACTGAGTGACTGTGTCATAGGCAAAACTACTACTGAATCACTGATCACTGGCCATGTGGCCATGACATCTTGGTCTAGGACTGCCTTGTTGGGAATTGGGAGAAATTGTCTGTATCAGGACAATGATGATTGCGTTTATTGTTACTGTGCATTAGTCCAACTTTTTGTTTGTACATTGTAGGCCTCGGTAGGCTCAGAATAGGCCTAGACCTAGGGTGGCATAAAGCTTACGATCTTTGGGAAATTCTGTATCTGTAGTAGTGTCGTTGTGCTAATCACAGATTTAAATAAAATTTAATCTACCTTAGGAGCTTTTTATTGGGCTTAATCACTTCAGATGCTAAAAGTAAGGATAAATTCGTTACCCCCCTGTTTTGTTCCTCACCCCCGCAATACGAAATATCCTATGGTTTTTGGTTTCCAATATCAACTTCGGCTATTTTCCGTATTGCGTGAACAAACAGGGGATAACTAATAGTATTGCAACACTAACACGCGGCCCAATAATCGATATTTTGCAGTATGCTGCAATCAAGGGGTGAAGCCCATTAAAACCAGTCGTCCGTGCTGGGCGCTGACATTTTTTGAAATATTGCACGGAATAATTATTAGTTTGGGTGCTTTGCTACACACATAAGGTTCACTTCGATACAAAATCCGGTAAAATATCAGTTGTTGGTGTTGGGTGCTATTGGGTGTTAAATTTTTTGTCCTAACCCATGGCCACACAAGAATGAAATGACACTTCAGTCGTCTTGATTTTAAATAAACCGCCTCAATGATACATCTTTTCACCTAAGCGCGCATTGCATTATGAGAAAAAAAGAGTATCTGAGCACATTGATCCAGGTGCACTATTATTACACTGGCCACCTCTAAACACACCCATCAATTTGTATCACTATACCGATTAGTGTAATGCAAAGCTAGGGTGCCCAGGAAATTTTATTAGGGGGCTGACTAAAGATGTTTCGAACCATTAGAGCGAAGCGAGCGGGACGATTGGAGCGACTAACGGGTGGGGTCCAGGGGCCCGCCTTAGGGCCCCTGTGGGGTCTAGGGGGCCCCCTGGCCCCCTGAAGCTCCTGAGGTTTTAGGTTTTCAAGACTCTGAAAACGCCTTTCCTTGCCGTACTTCTTCCGACACTTTTTTGATCCGCATTTTTGCATGAAAAAAATCAATTCATGTACCATAAATAATTTCTTTTGCTTCTTCTTTTTCTCCTTCTCTTTTTTTTTTTTTTTTCCCTCTTTTTTATCTTTTCTCCCTTCCTCTTTCTTCCTTCCCTTTTCTGAAATAACTTGAGGGGGCTTATCCCCAAAGCCCCCCCCCGGGTACCGCCTAGTGCAAAGCGCACCACGTATGTGGAGACGGAAGGCAGCCATTGGCTTTGCTATTGTTTTGGTACTCCTATGTTTTTCTTTGTGGTCGGCAAACATGCGAGACGGAATGAAATTTCTAAAGATGACGTGACGCTTTACGCTCTATCTATATATACCTCCTTTGGCTTCAATCCTCGGCCCATTTCAGTCGGAAACCCTCTTTGTGTAAAAATCAATACTCCTTGTGTTGTACCACACAGCGATAATTGAAAACTCCCACAAAGTGCAACTTTTGGTTTGGGTTTTGCGTCTTTTCGGGCGTTCTATCTCAGCATTTGTGCACACCTTTTTTTTACAAACTGTAAATGTATATTTTGGAAACTTTAGCTTGGCACATACTGATCGAAAACATCCAACAAATGCTCTTTTTAAACTTTATTATTGGTATTATGGTGAGATCAATATATAACTTATAAATCGTATGTACTTATCAATAATCAATCAATATTTATTTTGTTCATCACAAAAGACAGCAAAATACAGTTTTAACTAGTATAAAGAATTGTTACATGAAGAAGATATTGTGATTATTTAAGGTTATCTAACATGATATTCATATATGGAATTCCAAATATTTTTACGATAGTGATCTGTATGAACATATAAATGTCATACAAAGGTCTAAGAAGATCACACTGCGGTACCATGTGAACGAGTCACCTGCCGAACGCAGGGCGTGGGATGCAATGACCTCTTTAAGATTATACATGTGAAACTAAGCAACAAAAACAAGCATAACACACGCACTACACGAACAACTACGAACAGCCCGACTATTCATAAAGGAAGAAGTTGAACAGTAGAAAGAAAAGGAAAACAAAAGATTAGAATTGACGACAGCACTATCTGCACTGAGGAAGATATTTTTTCATGTTTGTTTGAAGGAGATGAGTGAGGTGGAGGTTTTTAGGTGGGATGCAAGTTAGACCAAGACAGGGACCTTGGTTTTAAAAGTGTATTAATTTGCCATGACCAGTGGTTGACATTTTTATATGGCGACTTCAGCATTCTTCCTGGTTGATAATGGGGTGTTTGTGTGAAATTTTTTTTATTTTTGTTATTTTGTTTATGTTTTGTTTATTATTGTTAAATTGGTACATAAAGTAGCAAGTTTGAGCCTATAAATCTCTTGTGACTTTCAAAGTTTTAAAAGAATGAAAGGGGATCTGCGGTATGGGCCAACCACAGGGAGTTGGTGCACGTTCTGATGGCTCGGTTTTTTTGGAGAGGAAAATTGAAACTAAAAAACCACTGGGTTGTTTAGCGTCATCCCAGCCATAGCACCATATGAAGATTTACTGTAATATAAGACAATTATAAAGGGTAAGCCAAGAAAAAAAGCAACCGTCAATTTTTATTTTCTTGTGGAAGATTGTGGTGCTGGGAATATTTGAAGCAAAATAAAAAAATTGACGGTTGCTTTTTTTCAGAGGGGGGGGGGGGAGTAAGTCCTTAAATCATGTCGTGAAGAAAATGACTTAATGAAAACCTAATGAAATCTCCCTTAAGCTGTGGGTGAAGTGTTTCTATTTTCTTTGTGTGAATAGTGTGGGTGCTGGTGGAATATTTGAATCAAAAATACAAAAAACATTGACGGTTGCTTTTTTTTTTGTTTCAGGGGGGAGGGGAGTAAGTTCCTTAAATCATGTCATGTGAAGAAATGACTGATTGAAAACCTAAATGATTCCTTAAGCTTGTGTGACGTGTTTTTTTTTATTGTCTTTGTGGGAAGAGTGGTGGGTGCTGGGGAATATTTTAAGAGCCAAGATAAAAAAAAATTGACGTTGCTTTTTTTCAGGAGGGGGCGGGGGAGTAAGTCCTTAAATCAATGTCATTGAAGAAAATGACTGAGTGAAAACCTAATGATCTCACTTAAGCTGTGGTGGAAGTGTTTTTTACTTTTTTTTTTTGTGGAAGAGTGTGGGTGCTGGGGAATATTTGAAGCCAAAATAAAAAAAATTGACGGTTTTGCTTTTTTTCATTCAGGAGGGGGAGGGGAGGGGGGTAAGGTCCTTAAATCATAGGTCATGTGAAGAATGACTGATTGAGAAACTAATGATCTCCCTTCATCTGTGGTGAAGGTGTTTTTAGTTTCTTTGTGGGAAGATTGTGGGTGCTGGGGATATTGAAGCCAAAATAAAAAAAATTGACGTGTCTTTTTTTCAGAGGGGGGAGTAAGAGTCCTTAAATCATTGTCATGTGAAGAAAATGTACTGATTGAAAACCTAATTACCCTCCTTAACCTGTGGTGAAGTGTTTTTATTTTTCTTTGTGGGAAAGTGTGGGTGTTGGGGAATATTTGAACCACAATAAAAAAAATTGACGGTTTCTTTTTTTCAGAGGGGGGGGGGAGTAAGTCCTTTTAAATCATTCATGTGAAGAAAATGACTGATGAAACCTAATGATCATCCCGTACTCTGGTGAAGTTTTTTATTTTCTTTTCTTTGTGGGGAAAGTGTGGGTGCTGGGAATTATTTGGAAGCCAAAATAAAAAAAAAATTGACGGTTGCTTTTTTTTCAGGAGGTGTGGGGGAGTAAAGTCCTTAAATCAATTTCATGATGAAGAAAAGACTGATGGAAAACCTAATGAGCTCCCTTCAAGCTGTGGTGAAGTGTTTTTATTTCCTTTGTGGTAAGTGTGGGTGCTGGGAATTCTTTTGCAGCCAAAATAAAAAATATGACGGTTGCTTTTTTTCAGATGGGGGGAGTAGTCCTTAATCATGTCATATGAAGAAAATGACTGATGCAAAACCTAATTATCCCTTATCTGTTCTGAGTGTTTTATTTTCTTTTGTAGAAGAGTTTGGGGTGCTGGGATATTTGAAGCAAATAACAAAAATCGTATGGTACGTGTTTTTGCATGAACATTGAAAAAAACGCTCTGCGAATGTCCGTTAAGCGAATGCCGTCTAGTCGAATATCCGTCTAGCCGAATATCCAATATCCTGCTAACTTTACCGTGCTTGGTTAGCTGGTTTCCAGTGCATCTGCAACTTTTCGGGTACATTATTAAAAACTGAATACGGGCAAATTAGTGTTAAAACACCTCTATCATTTCCGATCTTTTTTTGGAATCTATTATGTTTCTTTTTTTTTCATTAATGGAGTGTTATTGCAATCAATGTCGTCAGAGCAATTCGTTAATATTTCACCTTTTACTTAACCTATTGGCTCCAATAATGGCTCAAATATTCAGAATTTCCTTTTGTTCAAGAGGGGATGCTCTATTCATTAATGAATAGAAATGCCCCCCCCCCCGCCTCAACAAGAAATTCTTGAATATTTCCGCCACTGTAAAAATTGACGTTGGCGGGTGTCAATGACCGCAAACGATTACGATTTTCAAGGGGGCTCTAAGTCTTATTACATTTCATCACATTCTTTTTATAATAGGATAAAATTTTTTGATCCAGGGCTAGATTCCCTCATAATACCTTTATGATTAACTGGATAATCGTGATGTTGTGCTCTGGTAAATTGCTCATGATAAGTGAACCAATTTATCTTCATCCTTCACCATACCGAATCTTTTTCAATATGCTCTATTAATAATTTAAAAGTGCATCAAAAGAAGACTACGCGGAATATAGCGAAGAAACAAAAAAACCCCAGAGCGTCATATTTCTGAAATCATGGACATCAAACGCTGTACAAGTGATCATGAGTTTCAATGAAAGCTTTTTTGGCAGTTGAAAACGAAGCGCGGCGCGAAATTATGGTATTACGTATGTCGGTATACCGTTGTGGGGCAAAGAAAGAGCCATTGTATTTTCCTTTTGTTTGTTTAAATGTTGGAGTTCATAGGTTTGTCCTTTAGTTCTGATATGTTAGAGTTCATCAACACTCGATTTTTTGATTTTTTAGTCGTGTCCACCCATAAAGGTTTTCGACGATTTTATTTCATTCTGAGATTTGTAGTTGCTTATCCAGAAAGCAATAGAGCCTTTACGTGGCGTGGTTCGGTCTAAAAAGTGTGCATGGCCTCGCCTCTATTAATTTGAACATCGAATGCCATTTATGACCTAATTCGGTTACTTCAAACGTGAAATAAATTATTTCATTGCTTCCCGCCCTCCCTCCCATTTCCACCCCCCCCCCCCCCCCCCCCGACCTTATTTTTGGGAAGCACCGAACTTCGCTGGCAAGCGATACAAGCGGAACGGCGGCAAAACATGCCGGAAATGCCACTCGGCTAGGAAAACAATACGATGGAAACAAAACAATGTTCACAGAACCCATTGAAACAAAGCAAAGGATCCAGCAACTTACCTGCGCTGAAGACAAATAAAACCTTCCCATGGCTCGACCTCCACCACTCCCCACAAGAATCCTACTTCCTATCCATGGAAACTCTTCAGTTCTGTCATGTTGTTGGACGAATTGGCCCAAGTCGAATCTTTGAGTGCTATCAGGTACTTCCGAGAAACTGCCTGCCAAAGTGACGATACGACTCAGTTAACTTTGTAATATAAAAAATCTAACGTCTTGAATGCTTGCTTCGAAACGGTCAGTGGTACACACCTCGTCCTAGGTGGCCCAGTGACCCATTACTCACCACGTGACAACCCTTTGTCCTTCGATCCCTCGGACTAACCAATGAAAAATACTTTATTACCTCATCGTACCTCAAACGTGGAAGAAATTATTTTCTTGGCCGCCCTCCCTCCCTATATGCACCCCCCCCCCCCCCTACCTTACGTTTGGGAAGCACCGAACTTCGCTGGCCAGCAGATACGTGTGTGCTTCACACCCTCAGTCGATTTTAAAGTACTGACACAGAAAAGGTACTATAACCAGCAAATTCTTTAATATAAGATTACGACTTGCAATACAACTCAGATACAAGCCCATTTCAGAAATACAACTTATAAATATTAAGTACTTACACAAACTGGATTATTAACCTAATTACAAACCTAAGTTCAAGGATACGGACATTCTGCTATCTTGGGAGTCCTTGATGTACCTATCCTTAGCAGTTTTTTGGAACGCCAGCGGCCGTGCTTCTTAAAAAGTCTGTCTCTGAACGCATAATCTGCTGCCGCTGACGACACCGCCTGCTCTTAACTATGCAACCAAATTTCTTTGGGTCCTGACCACTGAAGAAGAGCAATTCTTAACAATCTCAAGGCACTAGTGGTAAGAATGTGGGAATTCCCCGATCTCAACTTAGACGATTCTCTGATTAATGAAATTCACAGCTGCATAAGAAACTTTTCATCAACTCATTATCTAGTTGAGCAATAGTGCAGTAATATCTTTCTAAGCATATTTACTGGCCACAGAGAGAATTAGTTGCTGCAATAAGTACCCAAGCACCCTGTCTGTAAATTATCAGTCCTTGCTTACTTTTACCACAAATATTAACATGAGACGAAAATAAATTAATATCACATCTGCGGATGTTCACAAGTTCATCATATCGGAGAAATCCTTCAAAACTAAAAGCACCCTCATGGTACACAACCGAATATCAAGTAAGTTATAATGAACTACCATATTTGTTTCACGATAGCTTTAAAAGATCTTGGTGTGTGTTCCTTTTCCCTATGGGTCTATAGCGATTTTTCTCTTCAAACCTTGAAGTAATTATGCCTAACGTTTAGAATCGCAGGATGTTTCAAACAATCAGGGAGCATCATGACGGCCACTTTACACAGCGTAAACGGGGCCGACTCCATTCTATAATATGGTGCAGCACTCTTCCAAAATAATTCTATAAATTCGACTCACCATGCTGATTTGCTGGCAAATTACCTTTTTAGCTTTACACCAGGTCTCCCAAGATTCGAAAGCCTTCTCATACTTATATGCGGTGCTGGGCGCTCTAGAAGACGACAGAACATCCTTTCAGAATAGAATCATAATTCACGACGTTGTAACCCTGACAAATAAAATATCGAGAAAAACAATTCAAAATCCCCGATATCCCCCCCCCCCCAAATTAAAATTTATACCCGCACCATAAAATATGTCCGAATGGATGTACTTTTTCCCATTTCAAACTTACTAGCACATAACTTCTTCACAACCAGCAAACGCCTCTTCAACAATAAACGCCATCGGCTTTCCTAGCCATACGGCCAAATCCATCTGCAGGCCAATCGGCCAAATCACACATTTCTGGGAAAATCAATCACGTCTAACACTTACTAATACCGCGTGCCATTCGGCTATGAAACAACGACAAACGCCAGTTCGAAAAGGTTCTCATCTTATTATTTAAAATGACTGATATCTAAAAGAAGCAAGGAGTCTGAATACACAAAACTTCACTTTCATTAGTTCGAGCCAAATCTAGAATTCACATTACTGCCTCTCCAAAGATCCCGTCTGAAATCGGGAAATTTCAAAACTCAGTATAATTGTTTAAATGAGCTATATGGAGAACTAAAGAGTGCCAACAAAAGGTGCAGAGGCCGCTGGGATAACTAAGCTACATACCTCTTGGCCTGGCAACTTTAATTCCGCAAAACATCACCCAACTAAATATGTAGGAGAACCAACCAGTTTGTTTGGACCACCGCCTTCGCAAGAAAAAGCATCTACTTGATTAGACCTGGGGCAAGAGAGATTTTGAAAACTGGAAGTTTAGCATTGATCTCGTCAGCAAACCGGTCAACTATGTGTGGTCCCCAAATACTATCATATATGAAAATTGCCCTGAACCCCAGTCAATCAAAATCTATTTAAATAACGACTTAACTCGTCAGCACGATGATTAAGCTCTCTTGGGACCCCTGACTTCTAAAGCGACAGCATGTGCTCTACCAATCTAAAAATCATCCATACTGAGATGAAGCAGGTCTCCACCATGCTGCCCTTGTTTACGATAGAGACTAACTACCCCCGTTATTATCAGTGAACAATTTACAGATTTCCGGACAATTCAATAAGCAAACGCTGTAAGGACACCAAATACACTGCCTTTTAATTCTCTCCAAGTGGAGCTTTTCTTGGATTCCTCACCATTCCAATTTCCTGGAACTGCAGTCATGTCCACAACCCATTGTCCACGAACCACAAGCGCCGGTGCCTGGCCGTCCCTGCAAACCAAACATGTGGAATTTATTAGGGCAAAAGAAAACGAGAATTATAATTCTTAACTTCAGATTCCTAGAAAGCTAATTCTCAATCAATTCATTTGTCGGGCTTAATGTTATACACATGGTCCCAATGAACCCTCTTGGCAATCTCCAAATGTAAAAAGATTGACTTCACTGAACGAAACCGTACCTCCTAACTGGGGCTCACTGAATAATTTTGCCAGTGATAGAAGCCAATTTACGAGCACTGACCCTTGGAAGATTAGCTTGGATATCATAATACCATCTTAAAAGGTCATCGACTCTTGCTTCCGAGCTACGCTAAGGAACCTACTTCGCATCCCAAATCATCCCGCACCACTCTAGGCTTTAAGCATGGAACCCATGTGACCTTTCGACGTGTGGGGACAAATGCCTGCTGAAATAAGGTCCGACTTTACATGTTTGGAAATATCAAACATACGCTCCAAAACTGCCCCTACAACCCCCCTCAAACCAATATAGACAGAAAATCCTTGGCAAACAGAGAGGGGGGGGAGTCGCCAGTACTGCACTAGGGGCCTGAGGTCCAGTTAGTAAAAACAAAAGGCGCTTAAGAAAGGGCTCAATGGAAGAACTAAAAAGGAATAATCCTTTTCAGCGCCGAAACTTCGTCATAGAACGTCACGTCAAAACTTAGATCTTACAAATTTCCTTATATATTCTCTGTGGGGATATCCGGACTTCAGATCAAACGAAAATAGGTACAAGGTATCACACCTTCTCCAAACGATAACGCACTTCTCGCAATCTTCAAACTAATTTGTCTTTTCGCAAATTGAAAACTTGTATATACCTAAGATCCAAAATTAGCCTCTTCTTTCTCTTCTTTCCCTGATATTCTGGATTGAAACAGATAGAGGATTAACGATATCGGAACAATAGGGACTCGCTTAATTAACCTTTGTCGCAATAACGCAGCAAAGCATCTTCTGAAACAAAACAACTATTATTGATAGCAGCAGAATTGGTTATTGTTAAAAAATCATGGGAGGTGGGAGTAGATAAAGCGGCGGAATCGTATAACCAAAAAAAAACGAATAATTCTACAAAACATATATATGCGTTCTATGAAATCCAGAAATCAGAGAAAGCTTTTAGAAGTCTTCTGGGAGTCTGCCTTTTAACACTGTTTCATTAACTCCTTGTTTCATATTCAAAATAATTTTGCATTCACGAAAAAAGTCAAGTCGACCCCGTCTCTGTGGTTCTGATCTGGATCTCGTAGAAAGTGCTATCTGCTACTGCTTTCTCTAAGATAAAATAAAATGAATAAAAAGAACGTTGGAAATTCACGGCTGCAGTATAAAAGAAAACATGAAGTCAATACAGTCTAAAGACAGATAATACCATGTCCAACGGCAGATTAACTAGTAATGAAAACTATCAATGTAGATAGACTCAACTGAAAAATAAATAACAGGGCAAAAAATACCTGGGCTCACGCCATGACGTCTTAGCTTGATTGGGCCCAGTGAGGGCTGGAAGTTGTAGGCTGACTGTTTGGGGAAGCGTGTGTGCAATTTCTCTGCGCAGTGACTGGCCTACCCACAGGCAAAACACAAATCTGACGGCTTGGGGCCAAATCGTCCCAGTTGGAAGGAGGCCCAGATTGGAATCTATGGTATTGCTGAGGGCCTCGAAAAAAGTTAGATGCAGGACGATCAGCAGGATCAGGGGGCCTGACGCTGCTGCTGACGCTACGCGCTTCGGGCGGGGCCTTAACGCCCCATCCTCTTTTTACGGGCGGCTCTGAAACTGAATTCACTGACGGGGGCCTGCCTTACTCTTTTTCATTTTTCATCTTCTGAGTGCGGGCTACTAGCTCGTCACTCATGGTATTCTGTGGCTAGGCGGTATCTCTCGCCACCTATATCGTTATAACAACAAAAGACAACACCCTGACAGTGTTAATCAATATCGAGCGTAATGATCTATTTACTATAGCAGCAACAGAAGCACCTACAACCGTATTGACACCATGTTAAAAATCGTAACAGCGGAATCCCGAGTTGCATAGCAGCTAATAAAAAAACGCAAAAGAAAAAAAAAAAACATAGGGATTTAATATTAGAAATAAATCAGTACGTAAGGGACAGGACGAAAACTCAAACTGCGATAAGTTACACAGACTATTAATATAAAAATGAGGAAAAACAGAAACGCTCCTTCGGATTTGGTCGGCTATCCTTATCAAGCGTTAGGAATACGTTTGCTTGGATCTTTGATAGCACCTGTAACGTACTTAGCCCTTCACCGATACTTATCCCCGTTGTCTCTCTCCAGGTGATCTAACTAAATCCAGCTTCTACTAACTTTGACAGAACACGCCGGAATTCAATCAAATTGATGAGGGGCTTTGTTTCCTTTGAATTGTAACCTCAGGCTCGCCGTAGCCCTCTTAACTGTGCTACTTGGCTCTGAAGCACTGGCCTGGTGCTTTGTTTGATGTTGCTTTAGCGAAAAGAATCTAACGAGCTATCTAAATAGGTTTTGAAATCTCCTAGGGCTGATTTCAATTGTATCCCGTCTAACGCACCTACCAGCTGCGCTGTTAGCGGTCGATCACTTTGGTCACTACTACCATGCTCCATTGATAAATCTGAATCGGGCTAGCGCATCGCACTTAGGCAAAAATTTTACGTCTTGTATGCTTGCTGGGCGAAAACGGTCATTGGACGCAAACCTTCGTCGCTAGGTGGCACAGGACATCATTACTCACCACTTGACAACCCTTGTGGTGGTGCATATCGAATCGGATATCGATCGCGCTCTCGATACCCTCGGACTATCCAATGAAATAGCATTTCATAAGATTGAAGCTTTGGATGTGAGGGCCAGTAACCTATATCCATGTACAATAAAGAATATACAACGTTGCATGCGTAGACGCATTCTGGTTTCTTAAAGCGAAATTGATATCGATTATATGGAAGTGAGCAAGAGTCATGCACCAAATTAATGTCATACAGGCAAATACGTGTAAGTATATGCGTTAAGATAATGGGCACGAGAATGTTGATTTGTGCTTCCGAATCCCCGAGCTATGACGTCATAGCAATGGTTTAAGTTAATAGCCTAATCTATAGAAACTTGCTCTTCTGTACATGAGCAGGACAATCATGTATTACCAAACTGTATAATGTACTGAGTAATCAAGAACTTACGGGGAATGTCAATTTTAATGTATGACTATACGCACTAGACAGACATTACCAAAATGGAAAATTATGAAAAAGATCAACTTTCATTTGGTTGTTATGATTTAACCAATCTTGGGACTTAGCCATAACTCCGACTGAGCCAACAACTTGAAAGTCTCAGTGTTGAGATCGTTCCTCTTGTAATTCAAAAAATGCTTCTATATAATACAACCATTCTTACAGTATCTTCGGATTTTGCTCATTGATATTACCTTTAAATAACAATCAAAATAGTACTTAGAAGCGATAAAAAGACAGTGCTCAGTGGTTAAGTCAATGTAATAGGTGCTTCAAATTGCCAAAAAAGGAGGAAAATTGTCGTCGCTTACATAATATTCATATATTTCCGCTCAATTAATCGCATTCGTATACGTCAGTTATTTCTCATGTTTCATTTACATGTAATTATTAAAGGTAACCCACCCGATTACAACATTATGTTTTTTTTCTGTTCGTAGGGAAGGGCCATCGCCAAAAGACTTTAATTCCAAATTTCAGTGCATCCGACATACCATTTTAGGTGAGCGGTAATTGTGTTTATTACAATATAGTGTGGGTTGGTATGTATTCCCGTAGGATTTTCATGCTAAAATTGATTTTGTTGCTGTTTGGGTTTCAATAGGACCTAAACTGTCACAAAATGATGGGGTGCAAATTTTCAGACTGATGCCCCCTCTTGCAAGGGGGGAAATGTTAGTACAGGGAAACATTTAAAATCGAGTCAAATTGTGTTTTAATGTGCACTAACGCGTTCGTCTCCTCATAAGGATTAGAAAAAGTATATATTTGCATAGGTTCCGACCTTTAGTTAAAGCGGTATAGCCCCATAATGGTTCAAGGTCACCCTGGGGGTAAATGCTCCGATGTTGTTGAAAGTGGTGTCAAATGATTCCTTGTGTCATACTGAAACAGAAAATGCATTTTAATTGATTTTTTGATATCACCACTGCGACATCCAGGGAAAGTTCTGGTGACCCCCATAGACCATGTAGACCCTTGCGACATTTTGCTAAGTAATTAGCCAACCAAATGTCTCACACTGTAAACTAACACATTTTTGGATCCTGTGAGACAAAACAAACAACTTATCACCAGTTTCAACAAAATCTGAGCATTTGGTAAATTTACCCCAGGATGACCTTGAACCATTATGGGGCTATAGCGCTTTAACTAAAGGTCGGAACCTTGGCAAATATATACTTTTTTAATCCTTATAAGGAGACGAACATGTTAATGTACATTAAAACACAATTTGACTCGATTTTAATTTTTTCCCTGTAGTAACATTTCCCCCCTTGAGGAAGGGGGAAGCAGTCCGAAAATTTGCACCCCATCATTTTCTGACTGTCTGGTCCCTATTGAATGAAAAACAGCAAGAAAATCAACTTTAGCACCAAAATCCTACGGGAACTGTTCATTGACATACCAACCCACACTAATAGCCCATATAGAGTACTGTACAAACTATTTATTTTCCGGTTACCGTAAACAAACCATATTTTAGTCTGTAATATTGGAATGGTACCAAAATATCAGGTTTGATGGTGTGAAAGGTGGGGTCGAGGGTGAGGATCGGGTGGGCCCCTTTAAATCAATCGGATTATTCAAAATAAACACAACAAACATTTCAATATGTAAACAAAATACCCTTCAAAACTTTAAAAAATATTAGGATTTACATATACGAACACATTTAGAGCGCTTTCTTGGAAAGTAGGATGTGAGCTTTAATGCAGTGGCGTAACTGGAGAAGCTTGGGGAGACCAGTTATCAGAGGAGAACATTTTGAAATTGACGATGGTAAAGTGACGATTTCCTATGTACACATGTAAAAACGTCAACTCATTTGGGTTCGCACTATGAGTCCTGATCGAGTGGACCCACGGCCCTCTATCCTTGGGCCCCGAGCCATACACAAAAAATTGTAAAATATTGCATTCCTCAATAGTTGAAAAAGTAGGCCGAAATCTAAATGCTTTATGTTTTGCCTCCCGCAACATGACTTTAAAGATACTTGTGTAATTAATTATTGGTTTTTCCATTATTTTACGGTAAATTAGGGCTCTTTTGAAATGTCAAAAGGACAACGACAACAACATCGGAAAGAATGGTATGTTGTACAGTCAGAATAAAATGTATCTCACTGAAAATATATACCATCTTTGCTGTGTCGTTCGCGTTGGTATATATCAAATCAGTGTATATCATTGCAAATTCTGTGTAGCGAGAGCTTGCTTAGTGGCTCTATGTGGGACGGTCAACCCAGTAACCCCCAACGTCCTAATCCTCTAATGTACATTAGTTCGATTCTACTTTTGTCTAGGGTTTTCCGGTATGTTCTCCTTCTAAAATCGGATTTTCCCCCATCATATCGTACGGTTTCTTTGGCAAGATCTTTGACGCTTATTACAGGGCAGATGGAAAGTGGCTTGCTAGAAATCACCAATTTGCCAATATGTCGCATGCTTAGCAAAAAATTAAATAAAAATTGGAAATTTCTATGTATTTTCATATAAAAAAAAGGATGACCTCTCACAAGCGGCGCACAAAACACAGGTTAAAGCAAAAATAGTTTGGGGGGGGGCACCATTTTTGAAGAGAGCCCCCAATTTTCAAAATTGTATTTTTGCCAGTTACGTTGGTACTTGTCTGGGAAACTATACCTGCAAAGAGAATGCTAAAAAATTGTAGTTATCACAAAATAAGCGATTTGGTAATTAGGATTGGTTGATCCCAGATTGGACTTTGAACGGCCGAGGGAAATGATACGTTTATGTCCGTCCTGATGAAAAATACGTGCCCCCACCCCTCGGAAAAAATACCTCTAACTTGACTTGCCCGAATATTAAAACAACTAAGGATTGGGTGAGCGTAGACACGTAACATGGCAATTCCACGCTATTTCACATTGGAAGGCTGTTTACAGCAGCAGTTTTGAATTATTCTCGGGGAATCCGCTAATAATTATTCTAGTAAAAAATTCCTTCGTTGTGACACATAGACATTTCGAGATTAACACTCACAGTATAGTTACTAGCCAGTTACCAATTGCACCGTGTAAAAATCTCAAAATTTTTGAAAAAAATTGGGGGCGCCTTTCAAAAAAATGTGCATAATATGCTTTAACACATTAGCTTGTGCATGAATGATTCACTTTGAACAATATTCATCCTCCTCATATACAAGAAATATTATCCTATGATTGAGTTTTTACAATTTATATTTCCCTAAGGAAGTAGGTCTAATGTGAAGCGACTTAAGGCACCCTATACTATATAAGCGCTTCATCGTAATATCAAAAAATGCTCTAATATCTAAAAATACCAATTTCAGCGTAAAGTTATTTTCGAGAAAATCTTGATAGGCATTAATCTGGACGTCACTCTTTTAACTTTTCAATGAATCCATATCTCACGAATTATGCTTCTTTGACAAAACCAAGTAAGATCGAATTCTCAATTTGAACATTGAGACTTCGGGCACTATTTACTTCGGGGTAGCAAAATTCATTCTCGAGAAATCTTTATAGTACATTAATCCTTTGGACGTAGTTTTTTCTTTTGGCTTGTATTATTTATACACATTCCAATTAGATTTCGCAATTAATACATATCTCAAGAATGATATCTCTTTGACATTATCAAGAACTGCCGAATCACTTAATTTGAACATTGAGACTTCGGGCACTATTTACTCCGGGGTAGCAAAATTCATTTTCGAGAAATCTTGATAGAACATTAATCCTCTGGTCGTAAATTCTTTTAGCTTGTATTGATTTTACACATTCCAATTAGATTTCGCAGTTAATACATTTATCAAGAAGGGTCGAATCACTTAAAGAGACACTGGAACATTTGAAAAATAGTACTCCCTCAAAATTTTCAAAATTAAAAGTACATTTCGTGATCCTAGCACCTTATTGGTTGTTTATGGTTGATTAGATATCCCGAGAAAATGTTATTTCCAAATTTCAGTTGATTGTGACGGTGTGTTTTGATGTCATGCCCAAATATTTGTATCACACCGCCCCCATAGGCCGCTATACAAAATTTCGAATTTCCTCAAGACCAGATCGAATTTGCACGTAAGAATAGGCACACATACTATGGCAAATGGCTCAGAAGATAAAAAATAAAAAAACCTTGTTCAGGTTAGTCGGGGGGACGAGGCTGTAGATCACAAAGTGATCACATTAGCCCTCACCTGAAGTTATTAAGCCCCAATCAGCTTCCTTATGGGTAAACAGGACGATTTTATAATAAAATGACGCCTGAGTCATTTATTCAGCAGAAGACGGAAATGGCGTTTAACACAAGAAAATACACGCCGGAGTTGATTCCATTGGCATTCACCCCATTTCTCCGGTCTGTGACCTTTGTGGTTATCAATGAGTAGGAGTCTGCGACATTCATGTATAGACACATTTATTGATTAAAGTTACGGCAAACTTAAAAGTTAGCCTACAAGTTACCTGTATGTCTTTAGACTCTTATTAATGCCCCATTTGTTTTGGGGTATGTTATTTTTATGTGTAAAATATATCTGTATTCTACCAACGGCCTAGATTATCATTTGCAAGCAAATAGAAGAAATTTCATATTTTGTGAAAATGTGCGATGCCGCTTTAATTTGAACAGTGGAACTTCGGGGCACTATTTATGACACTAATTTCGTGGACAATTTAAAAATATATTTCTGTTATATGTTCTTTCTTGTCAGCTCACACCGTTCATCAGCATACACTTACAAATATCTCCAGAAAATTTTGTTCTCAGTTGGAAATCGTTACACCAAACGAGGAGTGTTTATGGTCTATTTTTCATGACGAGTGCACCCATTTCTTTACCATACTGTTTATCGATGGGTGATTTAATGTATTGCTTTGGATGGGCTGGTCCCATCACAAAAGCTGTTTCGAAGTGGCAGACCATAGGCCTAAAATATATTTTATGACATGTTTGTGTTTATGGTTGTTTCATCAAAAACAAATAATTCTTGGTACATCTTTCGTGCAAACAATATTTTCTTAAATGTTTTTGCATATAAAGTATTTCTTCCAAGCATAAAAGAGGTAAAGGATGAAAGACATATCGTAATTGATATCAGCACACTAGAGACAATTATCATCAATCAGATTCTTATAAAAATTGCCGACTAGAGTAGTAATTCTGTATCTAAAATTCCGATGAGATTGATCCAACTAAGATATCGTTTTGTTAAACTTTGCGAATTAGTTTTAAAACAATATCGTTAGGTAATATCCACCCACACCTTCTTGGCAATTTGTTACTAAAGGGTTCGAAAAAAAAGGTTTTCACTTAAAATTCAAGGGCAATTTCGTCGCATAACTTCACTTAGAACTTGATGTTTAGAAAATTTTTGAAGAAAGGAAACAAAAGTTGTTGCTTTTCACAAAACAGTTTGGTATCAACACACACTCCCCTTTTAAAAATGACGTTTAAAAATGACGTTTTCAGAAAAAGTGGCACTTTACAGTACAAAGGTTTCAATGAACAATTTACAGCAACAAGCTCTTACCGGACACTCAACAATATTTATGTAGGAGTCTAGGTTTGCCGCCGGGCACCGCTACTCCATTGCGATACACACTCCAATGTAGAACTGTGAAAGAATCCTAAAACCACCAACAAATCGAGGCATGTGCTAATTACGACGTCACACCATGCATAATGCATGTCATGTGATCTATTCCAACCAAATGCTGCACGGGGTCGTGCATGTAAAATCAGGGGGAACCCGGAAAGAGTGCACTGTGACACGAGGTTTCGATAGCCCATGTAAAGTGAATGGAAAAATACGGAATATCGGAACTAGCAAAACGGTAAAATGGAAAGATGTCATGGATGGGAAATGTTTTGAAGAAGTGTGGTTTTGCCTTGTGCATATTAGCACCGTAAAGAGCACTAAAGACGATATCAGAACTAAACCACTGACATTTTTGCTAGTATGGACTATTGCAACACAAATTGTAGTAAATGTCTAGGAAATAATTCTGAGCAAAATGAGAATGAAATGTAATTTGAGATTTTGGCCACGGGCCAAGCTGTTTGACATCTCTGTGGTTTGTTCGAGCGCTGTACAGGTGACCCAGCCAAGGTTAATTATATTAAGCAGCGGCACGCTTTTCAATATGATCTAATGATGTTGTGAAGAAGTTCGTTTGTGCAGGCGTCATTGCTAAAATACAAGATAATATACATTTTCAAGTGTTAATCTCATTTCTGAATTTAATTTAATATTTTAAACGGTGTAAATTGGTGCGTACTGACTCTACAAAGTTTGTCATTTTTCAACTGCGATTTTCTCGAAACTTTTCTCCAAGCCTCCGTCACTATGTAACACTCCCGACAATATTAGTTATAATTAAATTCACAACTTTCTTGTTTTTACATACGGAAAATTATAATTTCATATGCTAACTTCATTCACATCAAAACCGTAGTCATCTTCTAGGAATAAGTTTTTTAATTTGCGTCCATAGGGAGAGGTTTTTTTTTATCACATTTCGTATTTTTTCGCAGATCTAGTTTTACTGCAGGGGCATTCAAAATTCAGAAAATATGATTTAACTTTATATGGAAAATAACATGATTAAAAATATCCCAAAGGGAAACGCCTGAGATTAAATGCATTTTCAAGGAATAATCCGGTTTTTGTCTTGACTTTTTATACCAATGTCGTGACAAAGTGTTCATCATTTGCAATTTTTCCGAATCACCTATAGATAATGTTAACAAGGAAACAGAGTCTTTAATCAGGATTGGATTACAAAGTTGACAGATGTATAGATTTAATTTATGGTAAATTGCATATGAATGGTGTAGGTACTGCTTCCAGCCAAATAATTGCATTCAGGTAATATTCAAAGTTAATCCATGGGATAATGTAACCCCGATATTAATTGAATCTTGCACACGTGTACTGCGCATCTGATTATTTATGCCAAGCCGATATCCCAAAGCTTAACACTTAGGTGACCAAGGGGTTTTCACTCCCGTTGGTGCCCAAGGGGGGGGGGAGGTTCCATGGGATCCCCCCTAAGGAAACTATTTTCCCGGGGGAATTTTTGGACGAAATTTATACCACACGTGGAGAGTCAAAAGACAACCCCAAATCAACAATAAAAAATGGAATTTGTTATTTGGGCGGCAAATTAGGGGCAAAACATTGTTTTCAAAACACGCGAAAAATGGACAAAAAGACGGAAAATTCAAATGAACTTTGCGCTTACATCAAACTTTTTGAAACTTATTTTCTGTTGATATCTACTCTAGAAGACCCAAATAACATATATTTAACACAAAACTTGCAGTTTTAGGGAATCCTGTATTTTTTTACGGGGGTTGCAAAATACACGTCATATTCCCATAAACTTTGTACAGTAACGATTTAGCAACGTCCACAATGAAATTGTTTGTTTTCAGCACATAAAGGGTTAATTATTTTTACTGTTACTAATAATTGTTTACATATGTATGTGTGAACAAATATCAGCAAAAAAAAATTGGGCTGGTTCTTTGATTTTTATAAATATTCTCAGATGACTTCCGTTAGTGCCCAAGGGGGGGGGGGTCCACGGGACCCTCCCTGATTAACTCATTAACGGCTTGGCCGATTTTAATTATTTTAGTATGAAAAGAAGCGCATTTAAAAGTCAGACAATTACAAAAAAATCGGCGAAAAAATCCCACGCGCAAAGCGGCAAGCGCGAAAACAAATTTGGAGGGTCCCTAGGACCCCCCCACCCCAATGGTCACTTAAGTGTTAACTCAGGATTATGATTATGGTGGCTTCATGTCATATGGGCAGACGCCGGTCGACGCCATAGCCTTTTGAACATGCTTTGGGCACCATATGTATAAATATACGCGATAAGTGAAAGCATGCGCGAAATGCTAGTGTCCGCCGACGTCTTGTCGATATAGTACGAACCAATACTTCGGGTTAGGTCGAGACTAGAGTTAGGTTTAGGTAGATAGATTGGTTTAGGGATAAGTTCAGGCAATGATAACTTGAGGTTGAGGAACAAAATATCAATTCGTCTTGGTACAAATACAACACATGTATTTTCAAGGGGCAATGTCGTGCGCTCATTTCGGTTACCTCTAAAAGGTGAGATTCTTATATCATCTGAAACGGTAACCTAAGTATCTGCGTGTACCTAATCTTACGTGCAAATTCAGTCATTCCGGTGTAGAAGTAATTAATCTGGCGTACGCATAGTCCGGAAACAATGGTGACCATAGGGCAATCGATCAGTTGACTCTTCACGCACATTAGTTTCACGCTTTATTCCGTTATGGTCTATGGGGCCCCGACTTTGGCTGCTCCGGACTATAATACTTTCACACCGGTAAGAAATTCACAATTTTGTATTTTCTTGTCTGTAAACGACGAAATTACAACGCAGTGCCTATGTGACCGTGGGAACAAGCCATTGTTCATAACACAAAAAAGCAAAACTGGGATCAACTCAAAATTTTCGTAAATAAGCTTTTCCAAGGATAAGCAGTGAACAATTGAATAAAACAAAGGTGCCGGAATCACGAATGCACCTTTAAGTTCAACAACAATATCTGGATTATCCGGGGGATTTATCGATGGCATCATGGTTTTGCATGCTTCATTACCCTTATCGATTTCTCCCGCCCAAGTTGTCACAAGCTTTTGGCCATTTCCAAATTAATGGTTTCTTGTGTTTTGAAGCACAACAATTATGACAACTCATATAGGCATAATTACATTAAACCCTTCAATCCAGTGAGGTGGTTTGTGCTCTGCACACCACACGAACTTTCATTTAAATAATTAGGTCACTCTGTCATTCATGTTTTACTTCCTGTTCTTGGTCCGTCTTTTTCGCCCTAATATTTACTAAAGTTGCAAACCATCCATCAGGCCTAGTTTGATGAATGTTCGCTCAATAATCAATATTATGGCCACTTCCAGCAAATACTGAAATAAAGCGCCCCACCCGAATGCCGCGAGGGAAAATTGTCATAAACCGATATCAGAGTGATCTGGATTTTTCATATTTGATGTCGTGATAGTGCCTTCGTCTATGACACTTGTAAAAAAGGGGGCGGTACGTCAAAATGCTATCAAAATAATGCACTACATTACATGCCATTTTCAATGGAAATTCATATGCTATAGCTCGTCATCAGACTTACCCAGAAAAAAGATTTGATTTGTATCGCGTTGTATTCATCTGAACAGTTGGTCCAAGTATTGTATGAGCCTAAACTATTCGTGCTTTTTGCACGAGTTTGGCAATGCCTATAGAAACACAGAGTGATCATATGACTGTCATGTTTTTCTCAAGTTTTTGACCTTTCAACCCCAAACATTTTGAATTGAATTGATATCGAAGTTATAATACAACTTCTACAACCTCATTATTTTAAATTATTGTAGCGTGTACAATCTTGCGAATTTGAGGTATATAGTCCCAAGGGTAACAAGGTATGTGAGCGCCGAAACTTGAGGTCCCAGAGTACGGGAGCAGGGAGCACAGCTCCTAAGAAATGGCACAAAGAATTGAGGAAATCACTAAAAGGAGATCAAGTTTGCAGATGAAAAAATGAGGAAAAGGAAATGAGAGAAAGAGGAAAAGACGAGAAAACTGAAAAAGTAAAGAAAAAGAAAAGAGGAAAGAAAAGAAAAAAAATAATGACTAGAAATCCAACGATATAAGAAATGAACAAATATCAAAATTACAAAATTTCCTCAAAGATGTGTGACCGCGATTAAGTTGTCTAACTAATGCTCCAGGAAAAGGACAAAATATAGGCCTGTAGGCGTTTCAGAAAACTGAGGCCCATTGAGGAAAAAAACAGTGAGGAAAATATTGACACAATTCCCTTAAATATTGTTAAGTTGACTTATATGGCGGAAAATGACAAAATGTTAATTTGCCTGATGAGTTTTTGAGAGACTTTAACAGTTCCACGAAAGAAACAATTAATAAACCAAAATTTCATAGAAGACTTTTACTGACTTGCAAACCTTAGGTGGAAACTGAATGTGGAAAATTATTAACAGATCTAAGGAAAACCAGTTGGGAAAATATTGGAAGATTTCCACAGAATCAGATTTCCGATCAGAAAGCGGAATGAAAAGTCACGGTACATGTTTTAAAGGAAAACTAATTTTTTCAGACAAGAGACATTATTTTAGTTTCATTACAAAATAATTTTATTCTCACAAGCATTAAAGGTCTAAATAAATTTCCTCTGATCATATTGGTAGATAAGAAAAAAATGAAATAAAAAGAAATGTGAAAACGCCTCATTTTAGAGGAATTTATCTAAACAGCCATAATCATCTAAGACTCAAGATGAAGAAGTGTCCACAAAGAGTTCTGCAATATAGCTATGATTTTCAAATATAGTCATAATCACCAGCCTAAGATTGTGAAAGAGAACCAATTAATAATACTCATCTAGATTCTAGATATTTGCCCTCAATAATAATAATAATAATAATAATTTGTATTTGTAACGCGCGACATATCCACGTAAACGTGATCAAGGCGCTGTGCGGCTGCCATGAAAGGCGCTCAGCACATCAGAGAAACCATAATACCAGAACAGATTTATACCAAGAAGCTCGATTTTAGAAGCAGGAGGAAACCGGAGTACCCGGAGAAAACCTGCGGAAACGAGTATGGATCGAGAAACCAAATTCACATAAAGCCACCGAGAACGAGCCCCTGCCAGGAATCGAACCCGAGACCTCATTGGTGAAAGGCGAGGGAAGATACGCTGCGCCAACTCGTACAATAAACTAGTACTTGTCTCATGCTGTATGTTCATGTGTGTGTGATATAGACATATGATCTAGTTCATCATTGCTGAGTGGGAAATGTTGTAACTTCACTCATCCCTCCTTGAAGTCACCCATTACCTCAACCCAACTGATGAACATAGAACAAGGAAGATTAATGTCAGCAGCACAATTAAAGAGACACGAGGATATTTCTAGAAGGGAGCGCCTCAATTTTTTTTTTTGATCCGGAGTGTTTTTGCATATTTGGAATGATTACCTTTAGATCAAACCTGATGTGAATAAGCTATATACGCTGATGTTATGTATAATAAGATCATTAAGATAATGATTTTGCATATCTGTCGTGCATGATAGAAAATCAAAGCATGCTTTTCTATGGGACGATTACGATAGCAGACAAGTTCAAAACATAGTTTTTCAGTTTTCTGTTGTTCTTGTTTGACGAATAAACATTCAAAACGTTCTCGGTAGGGGTCCTACAACGAGAGAAATTTGTATCCTAAAAAGTTTGACAGGTCAGTCAATGAAAAAATGTGTAGGCGTACAAAGGACAATGCTTTCTTCCTTGCTAGCTTGGTATATCCATATATTGCAAATGAAGCTTTTAATGGTGACAGAGTGACACACCATATGAAAATATTACAATGAGGAGCGAAGGTTTATCAAGCATTGTAGTATTCATAATTTGGGAGAGAGGTGGGGGCTAAATTATCATTTTCTGTGATATGTGCATTGATCCCTTCAACAATTCCACAGCCCCCCCCCCCACACACACAGACACATACCCTTATATCAGGGGTGTCCAACCTTTTTGACGCAGGGGCCGCATTGGTTGACTCCACAACTATTGCGGGCCGCAAACAAGTAACCGGGGCTCTCAAGTTTTGTAAGTCTGGAAGTAGGACCCATATCTGTACAAATATTGCCAAAAAAGGGACTGATAGCAATACCAGGGATGCAGATTTTGGGTCAAATTTAACACAAATTTTCCATTTTGTTGCTTTTTAGCAAATTTGGAAAAATTGTGGATTCATTTTGAGGAAATTGGACTAATTTTCCAACAATTTTTTAGAAAATTTTAGTTTCAGACTGATGAAATTGGACTAATTTTCCAACAATGTTTAAAAAGTTTGGTTTCAAATTGAGGAAATTGAACTAATTCAAATGACATCTTTTTAAATCTATTATTTAAGATTTTTGTGCATTTTAATTGTTCTGCCTTATATGATGTTCACTACTGTTTCAAATCAACTTTAGATGTGTGCAGATAGATGTCATGTCAACTTCCTAAATTACTTGAACATAATGAACTAGTATGTCAACTGTCATTGTATGATCAGCCTGTCATTGCCTTGGCTATTGGAATAAGGCAGTACCTATTCTGCCCATTGCCTGATTGAAACTTATGTTTAGGATGTACTTGCTCTTCCAAATTCAGATATGTCTGTAAGAAACTAAAATGCTAAATATTGAACTTGACAAACAAGTATAACTTGAACTGGCAGTTTAGGATAGAGATACTGTATTTTGGAGCTACCGGAGCAGAGGACCCACCGATTGGTGTTGGCCTACGTGCAGACTAGCATAAGCTATCTCCCATGGCTAAAAATATGAATATAAAAAATTGCTTACATTTTGCTTGCTAACTCGCTGCTGGGCACATAATAAAATCTGTTTACCACCACCAGGCTGCGATGCTCGTGTTTTCCAACGGACTAATGTACACTGGTCCTGGTAATTAGATTTAAACTTTGTTCGTGAATGTTCAGATTTCTTGTCGAAGAGGGCTCGATTTATCAGGATTTACATTGTGGTTCTATATGCAGTGTAAAGAAAAAAGACAGTTCAGACTGATTCCTTTATGTTGTATATCCATATTTATTTACATTTTATGCATGTTCATTTCTACAGTAAAAAATCACTTTGACAGATGGTTAGCACCTATCGACAGCACAACAGGTATATGGAAGGTCCCAAGCAAGCGGCCATGTGATTATAATGGACTTTTAAAGCTAAAATGTGATGCAAAAAGGTCAATGTCTTAATCCTTTACATTTTTAATATTCGTGTATGTATAGGTTATACACTACTAACTATAGGCTATTGTAAGGTTAAAAAATCACGGGTGCACTCATTTCTTGCATGGCATCTGGAAAACTGCTTTAACCGCATCATAATTCTGCCTAGCGAATTCCGGTGTGGTAGCCAGCTAAAGTGCGATTGTGGCCACTAAATGCCCATTTGTGGCTCAATGCACTATTGATCTTGTACATTCACCATGTAATTTCTGATTAAGAGGACGGTCAGTTCCAAACTCTCTTTCCTGGCAAATCTCCAAACCACTTAGGTTCACTTTAAATTAGTATTCAAATATCCCAGTACAATGAAATATCGTAATACCGTTGATATGATGAATGCAAAACTATAACAACGCCAATATTTGAAAATTGGCATCACACATATGATTATTTGATGGATATTTGCATGGGAAGCTGGCGAGTTTAGACCGAATTTTACATCACTACACACTCCAAAATACCTCGGGTATATCAAGGCTGATTAAACAAATGTTCATAAAACCTGTTGATGATGTTTAGGAATGGGCTTTCTTAGTTTACTATAAAAAACGATCAAAGATGCCATCAAACTACTCTATCGAAACCCCTTAATGCATTGTCCCTTATTGTCATTACTGTAGTGTCCACCAGCAACTCAAAGAAAACTTAGCTGGCAGTTAAGCAGTCTCCAGCCAATTTCACCGCATTGTCTCTTGTCAAGTTACTATCGCCATTTTGACAGGAAAATCTTTGATCAAGTTAGAAATACACATTTTATTTTCGTCAATCTTGTTCAGCGTGTTAATTCAAAACAAAAGTATTTTTGTTCATCTCTGGCAGTTATATCTCGTAAGACGCGCATACCACTGCAAAGCCTTTAAGAAACGTGCAACATATGACGACAAGATACCCCCACCTTGCCTCTGAACATTAATTGCAAGTATCGTCGCTATTATTCACCATAGCAGCCAAATAAATCATCAATCTGCGTTTTGAGCTCCAAGTCATACCACCAGTTCAATCACTTGCATTACAGGACTTTGGGTCGATCATGCGCAATTGTTACGAATACTGATCAGTGTAACTACTTCCCGCTAAACACAGTCTGATATAAAAGCGCCCCTTATTTACGCAAATCATCAATTGAGTCTTTGCTCGTAATGGACCTGTAAAAACACAAATTCTGCGTGTCTTTTAGAAAAGCTCGATATTTTTCCCCACATGCTCTGCAATGGCCACGATGTCTTGATTTCCTATAGGATTCCGTTTTTGGATTATTATAACATCTATTCAACATTGCTTTATTCCTGCAACCGGACTAGAAAGCATCGTCCATTCATGGAAATCGCTTTGGAAGGAAAACGTAGGTAGTCGGAGAGGAAGCGTTCGATTAATACAAGGTAAGGGAAGGACTCACTTTTTAAATTAAGTTTTAAACATCTTTCAGAGTTATAATGCTTGAACATTTTCAAAACGTAAGTGTATGCTGTGTTTTTTTAAATGTTTCCCAATAAACGCGCATACTTGGTGAGTAATGAGAACGTGCGTGCTTAAATATTTCAACAACTGCATGCACTCTTAAAGATAAATATGACCTTCTAGTTAAAAATTTGACCGGGATATATTCAAACTTGACAATTTTTTTTGCAAATTTACAAGATTACCCAGTCAAATTTTACTAGAAATACTAGTAAGATCATATTTTACTTGGCAACTACTCAAAAGTGACGAGCCTTTTTAAGAGTGTGTTATAGCAACTACAATGATAACTTAGATTGATCACACACGACACGCTCACACACATACCCGCACGCAAACACACGTACGCACGCACTCGCACGAACGCACATACACATACACGCACATAACACAAACGCACGCTCACATACACGCACGCACAAACACACACACACTTGCGAGCAAATCATGAATGCAGAATCTTTTATAGCTACAGTAATTCAAGGCAACAGTGACTAAAATGTAAAAACAAAACTACTGCAATTTGAAATAAAGGGCCAGGGTTTAGTAACGACAAAAGACAAATACAATTTCGAAAAATCTTTGGAAATGATCCAGGGACTTAGCTTAAATTTTACTCAATTGGTTTAATTTATCATTTTTTTTTACTTTGGACCCACTCAATCTTGTTTAATTATATGTTTACCAGATCTGTGTGCAGAAATAATCTTAATGTGCAATTTCAAGGTCTCTACCAAAGTATACCCGGATTTTGAACGAAAGGAGCTAAGCTTTTTGCAGCTGCTCAACGGTAAATTACCTTCACTTTTGGTAAGGAAAATAAAGTTAAAAACTAGAGTCGATTGATCTAACAATGAAATTATTTTGCCTCAGTTTACATTATAGGCATTCATGACTTTAACGACGACTGGGTGTTAAAGTGCCAGTGTCTTAAGCTTTAAAGCGCTAGGTTTTATGTATCAAATTTCAACAAAGTTTACATGTTAAGGCGAAGATCTTGCATACCTCAGATTTTCAATTACCCGGGCTCAAGCGTTTAAGGCCGGAAGTTGTACATTTCTTTAAATTCGGAATTCCACTTTTAACGTCTTCTCGCACTTTCCCTTTTTACTGCTGACGACGATGAACCCCGCAATGAACCATATACATAATGTATTGCTTTGAACCTAAAGTAAATTGATTTTCAGCACTAAGGGTGAAAATAAAAGATATCGTCTTACACTGTGTCCAATCCCATAGATAACGCGTTTTTTTTAGTTAGTTGGTTTACAAGTCACGTATTGGAGCATCACCCATGTATACTTCAAGTGAATTGTATCAAAATCGCAAATTCTGCAATGTAAATCTGAAAGCACATTCTTCATTTTTAACCGTCATATGACATACGCTTAAACGGGCATTTCGTGACCCACAGCCACGTCCCCCGACTTAACCCTAAAAAATTGAGATTATTAAAGCATCTGAATCCTTGACGTAAAATTGTGTATTGTTGTGCAAATCCGGTCGTTTCAGCGAGATAGCAATTGTTTAATTTTGGTCCTTGAAAGGAAGAGTTAGGCACACACAACAGTTTTTGTTCATAACACGAAAGCGCCTCATCAGAATCAACTGAGGTTTTAATCTTTTTTTTCCATGAAATCTGTTGAACCATAAACAAAAAAGAGGTTGCTAGGATCACGAAATGCCTCTTTAAGCTGATTAAAGTCTGGCATCATATATATAACGGGTCGGCGGTTTGGCTATTGGTCGGCTGTAATGCCAAATCGTCTTTTGCGGAGTCCCACAAGCTCGATTCTTGGTCCACTTTGTATTTTTATCCTAATGATATTGTTTTTTCCTCCAATGTTTTTACTTTTATTATAATACGCTGATGATACCAATCTTATCGTATCGTATAAAAAGTTCCTTTACTTCATACAATTAATAAACCGTCGATTATGTCATATTTCAAACTGGCTTAAAGCAAATAAGTTATCGCTTAATATCGAAAAAAAAAACAACCTAATTTCATGGTTTTTAAAAATCGTTTTGATAATCGCTGTTATCAATATCCAGTAATATACATAGATAAAAAAAGAAATTATTAAAGTCCCCTTTACTAAGTTCTTTGGACCGAAATACAATCAGACATCAAGGCCATATTGCCTGGAACAAGATCAGTATGAACATCAAAATTCCTATCTCGGTCATTTTATTAGCTTCAATAGAAAACTCAAGCATAGTATTCTATCCCATTATAACTAGGCTTGTCAGTTTCAAGTTACATCTTAGTGCAACTTACGATATCATTTAGTATTTATTATTATATTTGCTTATGTTATTGCCTGTTGGTGAATGCATTTGATTTTATTTCATATTTGTAATCATCTGTATTATACACCAAGTTGAGACTCTAAACTAAATTAAATCTAAATTCTTATTCAGCCTGTCTTGCCAACATTTGCCAATTGTTCCGTGTCATTTGTCCTGTCCTGTCCTGTCCAGTCTTGTATGTGTTAGGTGACATTGTATGTATTTGTCTTGTGGTGTCAATTTCTTCCTGCCATGCAAGTTGGGATGAGTATTTTTTCTTATCTTTGCTGTTTTTACTCATCCCTCTGTATACTTTAGGGTATCCTTGTTGTGGTTTTCCCCACTGAAACTGTTTGGACTAGTTTTTCACACTTGTATATATATGACTTCATGGTCTGGTGTATTATCAAGAATTACATACAGTCATCTCTAATTTCTTGTGGTGATTTGCATGATCTCTAATCTTTGCGTGATTACACGTACGTGGAAGTCTTGAACAGACATTAGAGACCCTTAGTTTTCCGAAACGTGGAACGTAAACGTTCACATAAAGCATGATCTATCGTCTATGATTGGTCCAAAACGGGTCACATGACGTCTTACGTGAACGTTTACGTGCCGCGTTTCGGAAAACTAAGGGTCTCTATTAATTACCAAGAATGGCAAGAAAACAACTCAGTAGGATCTTTGTGTCAAGAGGTACCAATCTGCCAGAAAAGGATGTGGGTTCAAATGTTCAAGGAAAGCATTATTGTAAAGGGGAAAATTTGAAACTTGACAAAATAGAACCAAATGACAAAACTTTTAAAACCTTACCTAATTGAGGCAGGTCGTGTTGTCGCAAGTCATATTAACTGAGTGAAAAAATTTGTTTCAGTATTTCGTTAAATATTTTCACCTAACAACTATCAAACACGATTTTTGCAAGCAGAGTACTTTGCAATTTAAGAAAATACTGGAAAAGTGTATGTGTATGAACACGCAATGTGTTACTTGATATAATCTAATTTTATCTAATGGGATTTCATCTGCTGGTGTATCACTATATACTGACCCAAATTCGATTATCCATCGAAGTGACACATGTTTATGTCACAATCTTTCTTCAAAGATCTATGGACACTACTGAGTAGAAATATCTTCATTTGTTACATATCTCAACATTATCCTGATTATATCTCAGCGCCGATTTTGAACATCGTAAAAGGGTTAAATTCAAGGATAAATACACCCAAACTGACCAAAGCGAAATGGTCCTTATTTGGAGTTGGGTTTGACCCGGAAGTGATGTTTTAGTTGGCTGTTTTGATTTTGGAAGTAAACAATGCCAACATCCCGAAACGCCACCGAGCACCAGCTGATCAAAATAAAAACAAACCACAAACCAATTTTTTAGGGTATTATGGATATGTTTAAAGTATGTCCATGTTTTTTGATTGGGTAGTTTTGAAAATTAATGTATTTTGAGAGTAAGAAGGTCGATATAATTATTTCTTTCACACAGGAGGTAAACATAATGGTGTTGTGCGTGAAAAAAATTGACATAATGAAAAGGACCCTTACTGAAATCACTTCGACGAGTTTGAAAACAATTTGGATGTTTACATTCTGTAAAAACAGTAAAAAAAAAAAAAAAAAAAAAACGTCTTACGTGAACGTTTACGTGCCACGTTTCGGAAAACTAAGGGTCTCTATTAATTACCAAGAATGGCAAGAAAACAACTCCGTAGGATCTTTGTGTCAAGAGGTACCAATCTGCCAGAAAAGGATGGGGTTCAAATGTTCAAGGAAAGCATTATTGTAAAGGGGAAAATTTGAAACTTGACAAAATAGAACCAAATGACAAAACTTTTAAAACCTTACCTAATTGATTGAGGCAGGTCGTGTTGCCGCAAGTCATATTAACTGAGTGAAAAAATTTGTTTCAGTATTTCGTTAAGTATTTTCACCTAACAACTATCAAACATGATTTTTGCAAGCGGAGTACTTTGCAATTTAAGAAAATACTAGAAAAGTGTATGTATGACATTATGAACACGCACTGTGTTACTTGATATAATCTAATCTTATCTAATGGGATTTCATCTGCTGGTGTATCGCTTTATACTGACCCAAATTCGATTATCCATCGAAGTGACACATGTTTGTGTCTCAATTTTGCTTCAAAGATCCATGGACACTACTGAGTAGAAATGTCTTCATTTGTTACATATCTCAACATTATATTATCCTGATTATATCTGAAAGCCGATTTTGAACATCGTAAAAGGGTTAAATTCAAGGATAAATACACTCAAACTGACCAAAGCGAAATGGTCCTTCTTTGGAGTTGGCTTTGACCCGGAAGTGAGGTTTTAGTTGGCTGTTTTGATTTTGGAAGTAAACAATCCCAACATCCCGAAACGCCACCGAGCACCAGCTGATCAAAATAAAAACAAACCACAAACCAATTTTTTAGGGTATTATGGATATGTTTAAAGTATGTCCATGTTTTTTGATTGGGTAGTTTTGAAAATTAATGTATTTTGAGAGTAAGAAGGTCGATATAATTATTTCTTTCACACAGGAGGTAAACATAATGGTGTTGTGCGTGAAAAAAATTGACATAATGAAAAGGACCCTTACTGAAATCACTTCGACGAGTTTGAAAACAATTTGGATGTTTACATTCTGTAAAAACAGTAAAAAAAAAAAAAAAAAAAAAACGTCTTACGTGAACGTTTACGTGCCACGTTTCGGAAAACTAAGGGTCTCTATTAATTACCAAGAATGGCAAGAAAACAACTCCGTAGGATCTTTGTGTCAAGAGGTACCAATCTGCCAGAAAAGGATGGGGTTCAAATGTTCAAGGAAAGCATTATTGTAAAGGGGAAAATTTGAAACTTGACAAAATAGAACCAAATGACAAAACTTTTAAAACCTTACCTAATTGATTGAGGCAGGTCGTGTTGCCGCAAGTCATATTAACTGAGTGAAAAAATTTGTTTCAGTATTTCGTTAAGTATTTTCACCTAACAACTATCAAACATGATTTTTGCAAGCGGAGTACTTTGCAATTTAAGAAAATACTAGAAAAGTGTATGTATGACATTATGAACACGCACTGTGTTACTTGATATAATCTAATCTTATCTAATGGGATTTCATCTGCTGGTGTATCGCTTTATACTGACCCAAATTCGATTATCCATCGAAGTGACACATGTTTGTGTCTCAATTTTGCTTCAAAGATCCATGGACACTACTGAGTAGAAATGTCTTCATTTGTTACATATCTCAACATTATATTATCCTGATTATATCTGAAAGCCGATTTTGAACATCGTAAAAGGGTTAAATTCAAGGATAAATACACTCAAACTGACCAAAGCGAAATGGTCCTTCTTTGGAGTTGGCTTTGACCCGGAAGTGAGGTTTTAGTTGGCTGTTTTGATTTTGGAAGTAAACAATCCCAACACACCGAAACGCCACCGAGCACCAGCTGATCAAAACAAAAGCAAACCACAAACCATTTTTGAGGGTATTATAGATATGTTTAAAGTATGTCCATGTTTTTAATTGGGTAGTTTTGGAAATTAATGTATTTTGAGAATAAGAAGGTCAATATATTTATTTCTTTCACACAGGATGTAAAAATAATATTGTTGTGCATTAAAGCCGACAGATAGTTAACATTAAATGTGTCTTCTTAATTTAAACAAACCAAACAAACAAAAACCTCAAAACGTCTAGATGATGTGACAAATGTCATTATGTTTACATTCAGGACGCTCTCAGTTGTTTACTATCGGGAAAAATATTACAGTAGTTTCTATGGCAGACCATATAAAATCTGGTCATAAGTTACTTGCAGAACTTTGATGTATTGATCTAAGTCGGTCACAATATGCAGCCTGGAAGCATCTGCAAGTATACTTAATAAGAATGTTGGTATTATTTAATTTGAAACAAAAGTTACAGCAAAAGAAAACCAACCAAACAAACAAGCAAAAAAACCCAAACAAACAAACGATTTTCCCATGCAAAATATAGGGGCTCTTGCCCGTCTGCTTTTCAGACTTTCTCTCATACAAAGTATTGGTCGCTCAAGAGTACCAGATTGACATAACAGAATAGGGATGTTCCATTCACTTTTATTAAAGATTACTGATTCAGTCGCTGAAGATTGATAGCACGTTCATGCATAATATAAACAAGTTTGGGAAATACCCTATTCATTTCAAAGCAATGTTTATCTCGGACAAAAATGGGTTCTATCTTCACGTAGGGATATCACGAAATTCGATATCGCGGATTCTAATGCTGTTATGTGAGGGCGAAAAAAGCTAATTTAGAAAGAAGGGTGGTATCTCAAAATCTTAATTGCAAATGTACAAGTTCATAAAAGCGGCGACATCATTATTTTTGCGTGGGAGAACTCGGCCTCCGGCCTCGTTCTTCCACTTAAAATAATGGTATCGCCTTGGTTTCAATTCGTCGTAAAGAGAGTACCGGTTCCCAAAATCATACCTTTAAGTGACAAAGAACCATGATGCTCATGTCGTGCCTTCTTGGTGAAATATAAAACGTTTTGTTTCCCCCTCGTATATAATGATATATTGTTTATTAAAAATAGACAGGCTTACACGGCCTAGTGGAGAGGAGTCAAAATCCAAATTTAGTGGTTCGATTCCTTCTATAGTTTTTCTTTGTTTAATTTAAACCGCGTCCTACAAGATTTTATGATCCCTAACATGAAGTCAAGACCAAAAAATGGCGGTGTCCATTAATTCATAAAGTTATCGAAACTTGAATTGCAGCCTATTGATTGATAACCGAAAGGCATTTGTCTATATTTGTCTGCTTTTCAATGAGCTTTTCAGCGTTGTTTTTTGGTACAGTTTTGTTCAAACAAACAATATTAGTTTACAACAGGAGACGTTTCATATATTAAGTCCCATGGATGCAAATGCGGTATTACATTGATTCCGCCATGCCCTGTATGACGTGATTTGCGTAGCGCTTGACGGATGAATGGCAATGCCTCATTTGCATCCTGGGACTTCTATATTAAACCGTCTACCAGAACTAGAACATTTGCAAAACACTAGATGAAACAAATATTACATCCATGCCACTGGAGAATGCATTAGTGACGTAAATCAGTTAAATATAACTGCGAAAACACAATTAGTTGCAGTGAAACTCAAGCTCTAATAAGAATCTTTACCTAAATACTTCGGCCTTCAACCGATTCGCCTATTTCAAAACACACTATGATGTACTAAATCCAGTATAATTTCTAGTTATCGTCGAGTTCAATCAAAGTAGGACATCATATGCGTGCCGGGAAAATACGGCACCTACCAAACACATTTTGTGAGTCACTTTTGCGTAAAAATTGAGCGTTAAAACCAAAAAACCAAACAAAAAACTAACAGTGTCATGAACTAGAGCGCCCTATATGTAAGTCACACATCTACTATATTATGTTCTCCATGTGTCTACATAGAGATAGATAATTAAACGCTAGAGTACCCACGGTCATCGTGATTCAACGAGCTCACTGACGGACGCTAAATTGTACTGCCCAAGCCCATTATAAGTCATAAAGAAGTTAAATATTCGAAATTTGCAGGAGTAGTATAAAAGTTAAGGAATGCGTTTATAGAATTCGCATAAGTTTTGTTTTCAAATGCACAAGGAAAAAATGCAGAAAATAGCAGTGTTCAAGGATATAGAATACATGTTTTTTGAATTAGGGCTGTAGAAAATAGCAAATTTGTCTTGGAGCGCTCTCATTGCCTGGAATTGATCCTAGGAGAAATTTTGGAAGTTTTTATTAAACCATGCGCGCCGTTTTGAGTAATTAGCAGGGGACCTAGCATCCCCCCCCTATGCATCTAAGGAAGTGCCCCCATGACCAACAATAAAAAATCTAAGTAGAGTTACTGTGATCTGATTTTCATAATACCTACACCTAGTGACATAATACAAAGTAAATAATTATCAAAAAATTCTTGGAACGTATAGTAGGCCATTGGTGTCATAATTATTCTTATTAATCGTTTATAGAGGTTTTACTGTAGAACCTAGGTAAATGTTATAAAAGTAAAACCTAAAAATATACAATGGCACGCGGACAGTTCTATGTGTGCTTAATGTTAAAATATAAGTATCCTTCACCAATTAAAGGCAATCAGGAAAAGCTCTAGGTGATTTCAGTGCCGAAGAAAATGCAGAAACAAATTAGTGTCTTTTCGAACATGTTGACGCAAATTAACATCAATGTGTTGCCCCTAATTTTCTACTGAACAATTTTTTTCAGTTTTTATTTGTTAATGGTTGATTGTCTTGAATCCTGTCAGAAACATGTGGTGGATTTCATATAAAAAATTCCTTGGGAAAGTGGTTAATAATGAATGGCGTCCTAGGAACCCCTCCCCCACCCATTATGCTCTAACGGAAGTGCAAACCCTTATGCAGTTAAGTGTTTTAAGAAAAATTTGCTTGATAACATAAAGAAATCATGATTGTTGTCAGATTGTCAGGTTTTCAGTGACGGCATATTGGATTTCGTGGTGGCTACGCCTGTCTTTTGATTTGCCCATTAGCTCAATTACAAAAGGTTTTGCGCATGCGTTTTCAATATACCATCAAATCGGCACGCAAAGCCACAGTAGGTCGAAGATGTTTAATCGTCTTCTAAAAATTATTTGGGGACTTAGGGTTGGTCGGATGGATTTTTTTACTAGTCATTGCTTATAAATCATGCTAAGTTAAGAATAAAGTCTTAGTTAGTAGGGTATATTTTTGCAGTATAATAAGATTGGTTAACTTCATTTTTTATTGAAAAACATTTTGGAAGTTTCAAGAACTCTGTAAATTAATTATATTTTAGTGTTGTAATTTAAAATGTGGAAATCTGAAGTTAAAAATAAACCACCTGTTTTAAATTTCTGGATTTGAAATTAGGGCTGGTAGCCTTTGTAGAATAGTTACATTATACCCTTCGCGCCTACTTGGTTGGATGTGTTTTATATTTTAAACGAATAAAGCAACATTAGGTGAGAAGGGCATAGCTGATTGTAATTATGCATTTTTTGCACAGTAAAATTGTCCCAATCTTTAAAAATATGTGTCTGGCGGTGTGAGGACAATAGCAAACAAATTGTGTGCCTTATTAAGCCTATCGAATTTAAGGGGGCCCGTACCCATGAATAAGTGGAGAGATCAGTGGCCACAACCTCTAACGGGCGGTCCGGTAAGTACGTAATCCGTTTTCTAAAATTGAAAAAAGGAAGTTGGCTGTCGTTAATTGAACCAGGGTTTGAAATTACCTCTCAAGACTGGAAAAAAAAAATCGAACGGCATCATTGTGGAAAAAATGGAGGAATGCGACCGTAGCGCCGTAGCGATTGCGTGTTCACTTTTCCGTGTCTGCGAGCACCGACGTACTCGACAAAAACGTTAATTTTCTCAGTCGTTAGGTTCTATAGGGACCCCCCTCGTTTTCCGGAGATATGTGAGATTTAATTCATTTACACACATTCTATATGACGGACTGATACGGTAATCTCTCTCGCGCAGTAGTACCAACTCAGTTACCATTTAGATAATATCTTCGCAGTCTGTGACACAGACTACACCGTGGGAAATACTTACCGGACCGCGTAGCCCAACTCCCTTCAACGTGCTATGTGATATAATCATTCAAGATGGTCACCTTTTGAGGCTGAGGGTAGCCTAAGGGCTACCCGCTCTATTTCGCTTGGGTT
This sequence comes from Ophioderma brevispina, assembly GCA_023653785.1. Lineage (NCBI taxonomy): Eukaryota > Metazoa > Echinodermata > Ophiuroidea > Amphilepidida > Ophiodermatidae > Ophioderma > Ophioderma brevispina. The sequence continues at coordinate 47,345 of JAMKCH010035496.1, forward strand.
TTGACTCCCTACTTGTCAAATAGCAGTGTTGGCAGAGAAAAAAGAGAAAATATTTGTGCCCTTTAGTATCCTCTAAATCTAGCATTAATAATAGTTTATGAAATGTTGTGCAATTTTACGTCATATGATATGTATCAATAAGATATGCCAGCGAAACATGAACGTACATTTAGCAAAAATATATTGATTTCAAAAGAGGTAGAAATACAAAGCGATCAACTTCCAACCTGCTACCGTCGTGAGGTTAATGCACGAAAAACACGATGGTAACCTAAAATAAAACATGACTATAGAGGGCGTAACCGGCAACAGGGGAGTGCGGCCAGGGGAGGGGCCAATAAATCCCAATTTCAGACGTGCCATTGGTTTTAACACGTAAAAGCGAATCTTGACGAAAAATTCTGATTTTTTATAGGTTGTCAAGGAATAGTTTCTTATTCCAAAACCGTTGGAGTGAAGAATCAACTCCACTGGAAGGGTTATTTCTGGATTTGTTTTGTATTAATAACGAAAGAGGAAGAGGATTGTTGGTATGGGGAACCCCTTACCGACCCACATCAAAGCCCCAAATTGGTTGTGGTTTGCACTCCGTATTGTTGTAATTTCTTTTGAAAAGTTGGCTGAGTTGCTTTATGAATGAGGCTTGGCGCCACCGCCTGAGTGCGGCCAGAACTCCCAAATTTAGACATCGCCATTGGCTTAACCGTAAAAACGAATATTGACGAAATTATGAAATTAGTATAGTTATCTAGGTATATTTTTATTGTAATTTTTGTTCAGTGATTTGCTGGTTAACAGCGTCTTTAAATCGTGTAGGAGTGCCCACCATCAGCAGTCGTGGTCGATTTTATCGTGGCTAATATCAGAATAAATAAAAATTCCTTTAAAGAAAAGGACGATCAAGAGGAAATATCCAGGTAATTGGTATGTGAAATGATTATTAAGATATTTCTTTATTTGGTAATACTGAGCCAACGGTTCAGATAATATAAAAATCCTTATTTCACGAAATGCCCATTTAAAGTGACCGAGGAGGTATCAATTTCTCTAAAGTTTCACTGGATCGGTTTTGTAGACCACCTACCGAAACATTTCGAAGGTTTATAGGACAAATGGTGGCAAAAGAAAACCACAAACCTTGTTTTGAACTGAAATGCCTGCTATCGTAATTGTTCCCTATACAAAACCATGCTTTGACCTTCTGTCGTGCACGACAGAAACTACTATCATCATCTTATTACAAACGGCGATTTTGGGGGCTTATTCACTTCAGGTGCGTCTAATACATTGGTAAGCATTGGCAATATGTAAACAAACAAACGGGTTTCAAGAAAAAAATGGGCGCTTCTTTCTGAAATCTCCTCATGTCTACTTTAAGATGTTTTCATTTTGATGTTTATGAATAAACTTTTCAAAATCTTCACGTCCAACGGTTGGACTGATTTTAATTGCTTTTATGTAAGGGAGGCTTAGCGCAAACATGAATGGTCGGATTCTGATTGGATCAGCCACCTTAATGAGGTTCTTAAATTTGTTGCTGCATGTGTAGTAATGTTGAATGATCATGACTGACAATACGGAACGCCTCTACTATTACAATTTTAGACATGGTTTTGAAAAGTGCATACTTTTATTACAATTAGTTTACTGAGTCAGTATTTTATGGTTGCAAAGTGATCTGCAGTTAAGTATAGACGTAACTATGTGGTCACCCAGTTTCTTGTTTACTTGGTTTCTTGCCAAATTGAAAGCAATCTTTGTGTCCTGTGCTCTAGTTTTTTCCACACTTTGATTATGGCAGCCTGTGTGGTGCCACAACTTCATCTCTGACCATCGTAATTCATCTCCAAGTCTTCAAAACAAACTTGCACGTGTCCTTCTCTCTGCGGACATCAGAACATCCATTTCCGATATGATGAACTCTCGTGGCTGGGAGAGATTGAATGAAAGATCGAAGAAACAACTTCTTATAGTTGTTTTTAAATGTCTTCAAAATCTTGCTCCATCTTACCTCTCATCTCAATTTATTTTTACTTCTTCAATTCATTCAAAATGCACTAGAAGTCAATCTTGTAATACCCTTGCCTTGCCACCTTGGAATAACAATGCAGGCAAGCGGACATTTTATTATAGAGGTGCATCAGAGTGGAACAGACTTTCATCTGAAGTTTCGAAGTAATTTGACTTCAATGACTTTAAATGTGTTCAAGTCCAACATCAGTTTGATCATTATGCCTTCACCTCTTATTCCAATTTCATTGGCTGTTTGTTAAAATCTTTGTTTTTTATATTAATGTATGTTTATATTGCAATTGTAAATAGTCTTCTTATATAAGTTTTATAGTTTGTAAATACCTGTTCATGTCATATTTGTAAATCTGTATCAGGGTCTCATGGGAGACCAGTTTTTGTACAACTGAATTGAGTTTACCTGAATAACGAAGGTATACTACTACTACTACTTACGTGTGTGTGGGTGTGTGGTGATCTTTGACCCTATACTGTTCTTTGCTCAGGTTAGCGGTCTTTTTGGCATTTATACGGACATTTTTATGCAAATTGACCTCCAGAATGACTTTAAATTTTTGGGTACACTGAAACCCGGAGAATAAACCTAAGGGTGTTGTTTTCTACCTGTATGACAAACATCAGCTCATAGGTCAATGTGCGTCAAAACGCATAGTCGGCCAGACAGATCTCATTTTCTCTAAAATTTGATATTTACGATTCAATACGGTGGAAGACGTAAGATGTCATGAAGTAACGATTGTTCTAGTGTGATATATGAATTGAAATAGTGCAATGGCGTGGATGAACATTTTTTTAAAATTTTGAAAAATTTAAGTTTATTTGGGGACAGAAGAAAATTGAAGAAAATAAAAATGAAATCAATGGGTGACATTGTTGCTGAACGTGGGAGCTTACATTTGGGAAGGGCTTTATAATATTTAAAACAAATGTTTATGATAAGTTGGTAAGGGTGCCGAATCCTGTAAAAATACTTTACGTCCGTCGGCCATGCAAATATCGGAATTGCCTCTTCCAGTATGCTGGTGAGTCAAATTGTCAATCTTGTGGTGGGGAAGTATAGCCTTGATTGTTGTCCACGAATAGGGTGTAGTCGGCCGTAGCAAAGGGGGGGGGGGGGCCGGGGTATGAAAGCACCCCCCAAAAAATTGGACAAAGGTCCGCTTTATGATGTGTCTGTTGAAGGTTCCGCTTGTCATTTGAAGGGTCCTTGGTGATGTTAAAAAGGTTGCTTTGCCTAATTTTTGGGTATTTCTGTGTTGGAGGGATGTGCTGCTGGTTATGTGAATGAATAAGCAGTGTTTAATTGCATTACGCACTGCTGTTGCGAAAAAAATTGGTTTTGTTGGTACGCAAAATGTCCAATCTGGCAAATCCGCACATAAATCCTGCTACGGGCCTGGGGGTAGATGTTCTATGTTGATTGTCACATTGTTCCCTTTAAAAATCGTAAATGTAAGAGGGATATGAAGGATTGCAAAAGTCCATATAAGTCACTTGCAAAAACTCCCACAAAATGTCATCTTATTTATCCTTCCCACGTTTTAACATGATATTTCCCCTGACTCGCCCTTGTCCCTTTTTAAAGGAATTTTTATTTACTAACAACTAACACGGTGTCACGGCATGTAACTTATTAATCTTTTAACAATTGCACGCGCACTATGCTCGGATAAAGAGGGTTACATTTTCCTGGTCAAAATTGGCCATGGATCTGATTAGGGAGCTGAGGTGTAAATGATCTTGAACATAAGTTACCTGAGGCGATAGTTATGTCTCTGCATAAATTAAGTGATCCTACACACTTTCAGTACTTACCTACACTACAACAGCTTGGCATGGCGACATCATGAACAGTCTGTGAACTTTGGGAAATCAATCCAAACTTAAAGCATGCCTTTCGTGTGGTTTAAATAACTTTATTCATTGATCATATTTTGATTTTTATTCTGGGATGCATTTGTAAGTCACTCCGTGTAGCTAGGACGAGGTGTTTGGATTACATGTTTGGAACGAATGTTTGGATTAAATACATTTGGGGTAAGGCTAGTAATGAATAACAAACAAAAAAACGTATAATGACGTCAAACTTAAGCTCAATCTAATTATTTTGAAAATTTCTGATTGGAAGTCGAACCGTCAAAGCGCCAAGAGTTGATACATCCAAGACGAAACAAAAGAGGGCAGCCTTACTCCCTTATGTTCCTATAATTAAATGTCATTTTTGCCACTTTTTAAATATCGCGCTCTAAACAATTGCTCATAGTCTAACACAAAAAATACGCTACCGTCCCTTTTTTGCGGTGATTGTCAGGTTGGTTGTCATTTTCCTCTAGGGATGCAAGGGATTAGAGGGTGTCCAAAAAATGGTGCACGGCAAAACGCCCTCTTGCAGGTAAAAAATAAATAGTGGCATGTGATATTTACAATCATGTCATAAATGAAGTGTTGGCTTTTGAATACCGTTTCCATATCGATTGGGTTGTTACAATCCTGAGATATTGCTAAAATTCTAGAGAGGATGAATACCAATTTTTTTGGGGTGCCACGTTCCAGAGGGAATAACTTACGCAATATCGAATCATTCATGCTGATAGGACACGTTATTGATTGAAAGAATTATCAATTATCAATTATAATGCTTTCTTGTTACTTCATATCAATGTTTCTGTTTTTCTATAACATTCTGAAATATATAATAAGTAAAGAACATACAAATGCTGGAACATAACCCTTATAAAACACTATTCCGTATTGAAAATTGGTTTTCTGGAAAAGGAACTTCTGTCGTGAGTAAATTGAAAATACAAATACCAATTAGTTATCAATATCATAATGACGTTCAATTACTTTACAGTGCAGTATTATGTGAATATCTAGTGCTTTTTGAATCAATAAGTCCGATCACCAACCAACAATGATTCTCTTACTTTTGGTATTACATTCTTTGAAAGTTGGGACAATTGGTATCGCACCCTTTCTTAGAATATTAGCCATATCTCTGGATTGGAACAACCAATCTGATGTTGTAACCAATATACAAAAGCCAAGACTTCATTATGCATGATGTAATATCACGTCACTATTTGACTATTTTTTAACATCGATATTCTATATATTGCATTCATTATCCTGCTTAGAGCGATTGTTGAATCAAAAATTAGTTTTTGCTCAGCAGTATAAACTAAAAGAAATTCAAACAAAGGTCCATGGGTGTAAACAAAAGATATGCAAATTAGAAATGACCATGAAGAATTATGTAAAATATCAGTTTTAATGTATAGAATTTGAAGTGCCTTTAGAACCACTACAAGCCTTGTTTTCAATGTATCATTTACATCGTCTAAACACTTATTTCAGGTACAAGCGTAAAGGAAAGTTGAGATATGCGATGCGTGACCTATCCTTTTACATCAAAAAGACACCAACGAATTAAATATAGTTTCATATTGTTTTTTTCTGACCTAAATTTGAGTTACTAATGGGATTCGTATGAATTTGGCAATGTGTTTATGTCGACAAAGTACAAGATATGACGCGCTGTTATAATGTGCAAATGTGAATTATCTAACGAGACCCGAGAAATTCTCCAGAAAGAAGCGCCCCATTTTTTCGAACCCGATTTTTTTTGGCATATTTTGATTGCTTTCCAATTAGATCACACCTGAAGTGAATAAGGAGATCCCGTGTTTATGTCATTTGATTAGAATTTTCTGTTGTGTCCTACAGAAAATCAAGCAGGGGTTTTCTATAGGGACGATACGATAGCAGCAAGTTTCAAATACTTTTTCCCTAACAAAATATCCTATGTCGCTTAAATATTCTTCAGCAATACAGCGCATTTTTTAAGAGCGCCCCCAATTTTCCACAAAATTGAGATTTTTGCACATTTGCTCTTGGTCAACTGGCTTGTAAACATACCTGTGAATGGTAGAGCTCGAACACGTCCAGTATCACAAAAGAAGGAATGTTTTACTTAGAGTGATTATACCGTATACCGGTATAATTCAGTGGCTGCTGGAAAGGTCCAGCTTCCAATATGATATAGCCAGTAATAACCGCCCACATGTACATCCATTAGTTGTTTCCGTTGTTCGGCAATTGAAGTTAAAGATCATTTTAGTGAAGTGGCACGATTTTCCACAATGGACAGACCGAAATTTGACGTTTCCAGTTCGGCCGTTAAATTACATCGCGAATCCCGTTTATTCGAATTACAAAATCGCTTCTTTTATGACAAAACGCACTTTGGCATTCTCATTCGCAGATATAGTTTTACTATAGACCAGGTTACATCCCTACTCCTCTTTTGTTGACTGCCATCCATGCCTCTGCCAATCGTTATGGCCCATAAAGGGCATTAAAACTCTACAGATACAATTGGCCATGTGTACATCAGGCCGACCTAGTTTCAAGATAACCAGTCCCTAACATGTTTACAAACATGCTGTTTAGACTGGTCTATAGAGAACTGCCAACACAACTGTACAAAATCGTACGATTGATCAAGTAGTCTATTTTTGAAGGTTACCATGCCCAAACAGGGGCGTCACCTCTTTAACTACTCTACATCCCGAACGTTAATGAGGAACGGGATATTTGGCGCTATATGGTAAACAAAATCTCGGCTCGGCAAATTTTAAAAAAATTGGGGCGCTATGATAACTTGCATTACCCATTATGATAATGGAGTCTTTGGGTTAATGTTTGGAAATAACTGGTGTTTCCATGCATCCATTCTTGGAACTGTTTAGCGTTCATCTCGTAATGACATCCTCCCTGATGTGTATTTGCGACAAAGCTGAGTTTGGGCTCCGGGGACAAATCTAATGATAATTATAGTTTCAAATGCATTTTCCCAAAGTATATAGATATAATAATGTATCACTATATGTCTGCATGTAAATTTAGTGACACTTGCTGGTGATAACTTTGTTTATATGGACGCCCAAACACCTGTACAAGAAAAGTCCTGGGTGCAAGCCTCTTTTTCTGTGCTTTGAAACACTTCGATCATTCGAGGGCTGTAGCTTAGTCCGGGTTCTTACTGTAAAAAGTGTCGTAATACATGTCAAATGCCTGTGCACAAACAAACCGCTCTATTGAATCCTGTATAGAATATTCTAGTGACAAGTCACCGGCGCTAGTCACCAACCGATGGCAATTCGCGCTGTGTAGTCACATTCGGGTGTGACTGACCTAAGTATACACACAACCGAATCCAGTCAATGCTGTGGTGTACATTTAAAACGAGTCATGCAAACCATGCTTGAAACGCGCCGGGACAAACAACACAGACGGTTCCGAGCATAATACATTATGAACAGCAATCATACTCCCCATTTGCATTTCCAGTTCAAACTTGGTTCCACTGGCCGGAACATAGCCATTCATATTTGCATTGGTCACCGTTGACTGACATAAGTATACACACAACCGAATCCAGTAAATATGTGTGTACGATTGTGTAGCGTGGCGCCCCCTTTTGTATTTGAAAATATGTCTGGGGGCCGCCACCACCTCCTATATGGATCTAAATTATAGCGCGGGTAAAAGTTGCGGATGTCAGAACCCCTGTTCTCCACGGACGGAAGCACGTATGGGAACACAACTTTTTTAAAACTTAGGCTATACCTTTATTACATCCATCACTACAACTCAACCTATGTCTTGACACTATCTGGTGGTCTACAATTATCTTGCGACATGTACCGGGTGGTTTGTGAAAATGACAGGGCGCGCAAAGACCCCCGCGCTATCTAAACCCGCCCCCATTGGCATTGCCCGTTTGTGATTTGTCGGGTTCGCTTACATGATCTGCACGGCGCTCATGAATATTCCGGCCGGCAAGTTGAAAACCCATTCACAATTTCGTTATAGTAACTCAAGTACTAAATATTCACCACTCAATCAATACTTACAAATTAGTAGTATTCCTATTAATCAACCTAAGGACATCGCATAGCGTTTCCGATCCCGCTTCACAGCCCCCCTCCCCAGAGTGGTGCCGTCCGGCAACTACGCGTCACTAAAGCGGGATTGGGAACACTACCCAGTGCCACCTTCTACTCTACTTTTTTTTTTAATATTGACTTCAATCGGTTTCCTCATCAGCTTCTCTCTTCCGGGTGGACGAATAACTATTTAATGTCGATGCATGGGGTTAGGTGCGACGACGTCAATTTCAGCGTCTTGTTTTCCCTTCCTAGGATCGGCTAACTGTTCGGTTGCGGCTTTGTGCCGACATAAATATCACCGCCGTCCGCGCACGACCAAAGTCCGCTGTTCCCATCTCTCTTATATCCATTGGGCTCACGAGAAACTTGATGTGGCGCCAGGACAGACTTTAGTAGCATCATACCCCAACGCCATATCAACAACTTTGCTTACCGTTCACCCAATGCCCACAGTTGAGGTCTCCCTTTACTTAGAGTCGCCATCGATTAATCATTCGTAGGAATTCGATAGTCACACTCTTCTCATCCTGTCATCTGTTTCTGTTTCTTCTTTCTTTTGGGGTAACTACAACTGTCATATCACAATATATACACAATTTCAGAATCGAACGCTGTCCTCTCGGTCGCCATTTTGATTTCGACATATGTACAAATTTCCATTTTCCAAATCATCTCCCTCTCGTGTCCGCCATTTTTTTTGATTTAATATTTACCAAATTACCAAATCATCTTCCCTTCAACCCCGTTTTCGCCATTTTAATTCGATATGTAACAAACTGCTTTTAATATAATCCCGTCACTCGGGTCCTATTTGATTTTCGTACTACGTAGTACCTATAATATCGAAAATTTGAATTCCTCTCTATTATTTATGTTTGGGTATGTAACGACAAGGTAAACAAGAGGGTTTTCTTCCTTTCCTCTCTGTTCCCCTTTCTTTTTTCCCCCTCTTTCGTCTCCCCCCCTTCGCACGCTCAGACTCCGCTTCACCCTTTCCAACCTCTCCTGTTCTGGCGGTTTCTTGCTATCTCAACTCTTTGTTCTCTTCTCTCTCTTTTTTGTTTCGCACATGTTTTGAGCCTCTCTCTCGTCGCTTCTCCTCCCTCGATCCTTCCTTTCCTGACATTCCTTTCTCTCTCCGACGTCCTTCTCGCACTGCTCATTGTTCTCCCAACCTTCCTTGTTTCTCGCTTTTCCTCTTCCTTCCTTTCCTCATCCCTCCAGTTCATTCTCCTCTTCGGTACGCTTACTCTCTTTTCCCCCTTTTGTCCTTCCTACCTGACATTCCTTCCCCTCTGGAAATCCCCGCCTCGCGTAACCGACTGTTCCTCTTTCCTTACCTCTGGCCCTTCCCATCCCAGCGCCATTCTTTCCATCTTACTCCCTCTTCTTTCCGTTTCAACTCGTCTTCCCTCATCTGCAAGTCTCTCCAACTTAGGCTTGTCTCTGTCTCTTCATCTTTCTCGCCTGTCCCTAAACCGCTTCTGAACTTCTGTGAACTTCTTCTTATTTCAGCTTCTTTCTGCATTACCCTGTCCTCCTCTCTTCCCAAGTTGTATCTTTTAAGCTACAGGTCATCTAGCCCCCCGCTTTCTCTTCCATCCCCCATGTGGATCGACATACAATCGGCGTCCTCCATTTTTAACCCTAGAAAAAAAAAACTGAATCAAGTTATACACTAATTACTGATTATTTTACAAACCCTTCAATAAACAAAACAAATACATAAACCTGGGAAAGAGAAGAGAAGAAACCCCTAACTAACACTAAGACAATGCAATATAATAGTTCACCCCCCTTTCCCCCTTCAGCCTATGTAAGGCTCTATAACATTACTATATTCCCCACACGCCTATTAATCGATACCACCGCGCGGGGCCTCTCCTATTCCTTTCTTTGGCTCCTGCCTATACTGTCTCCCCTCTCCAGGTTCTCCTGTTTTTTTTTTCCCAGATCCTTGCCTGATGAGGTCTTCCTTCGCACATTGTCCCCATCTTCAGCTTCTCATCTTCGCCCCCGTGCACATCATCAGTCTCATTCTCCTGGCCATTCGGAGCGCCAGCATCCCACCGTCTGTAACGATTTCCCTTCATTTCTCATTTCTTGCTGATTCAGAGGGCTGCTCTTGCCACCATCTCTTACAAGCGGATATGCCTTCTTCTTGATCACTCGAGCTGCTCTGGGTCCCTTTCTCCCGACCAATAATATCTCAGGTCCCGAGTGCCCACGTCACTGTCCGAGTGCTCTCTACTAGCTTGTCCCTCCCTCGTTCCTCTTCCCCTCCCCCTCAACTGACCTCGTTCAACAGGGCCAATCTACTTCCAAGGAAAACCCCTGGTGCCTTGTACTTCCAACGAACTACTCAGGCCCCACTCCTAGAGTTTCAGCCTGTCGCATGAACTCACCTTGGGTTTTACCCCGACGCGTCTTCTTGATTCTGAACTTCACATCAGACAGCACTGTTACGATCAAATACGGACCTGGCCACGGAGACAACTTCAACTTCTTGGAAAGTTTGGGGCGCCTTTGCGAGTCATCCAGCCACACAAACTTCCGCTAGCGTTGTACGCCGGGCCATGTTTCGAGCGATCATAATTTCGTTTCTGTCCCCTTGAGCTTTATTTCCAGTGCGTAAACGGGCACGTTCCGTGGATGGCCCGTATACTTTCCCGCAAACTCATCTGCATAGTCTGTCTCGCATTCCTTCTCATGAGGTACTGCCACACATCAAGTCTATCGGGAGGTTACCCTCGCGTCCTAGCATCATCATTTTTCGGGCTTCTCGCCCGTATATGCTTGAACGCTAGCCCGTAAGCAAGTCCGACGTACGTTTAGGTATTGGTCCCATCTTTTCTGCCCTTGTGCGGGCTGTATCATCAAAAGTGAGCACAGCGTTCACAATCGTCCTGTTGTAACCGCTCTACCATTCCACATCAGATTTTGGGGTTATAAGTGTTGTGCGCGTCTTCGCAATACCCAGCAATCTCTGCACATTTCCTGGAACAGCGGCTGATTCGAAGTTCCGCCCTTGATCGGAATGTTAAGACTCCAGGGAACCCCAACCTGCACACAAAACCGTCCCACTAAACTTTGCGGCTCCAGTTCCCCTCTGCCTGTTGATCTTCAATTGCATAGGCTCCCATCCACTTTGTCCAGTAATCTCTCGACAACCAGATGTATTGAGTACCTTGAGTGGTTCAGTCATGGGCCAACGTCCATCCAATTGTACTGGGCGCTCCTAAGGGAGCCCCTAACCAAAACCCGGTATCTTCTAGCGTAGTGGAGCGCGATGTTTGACGTTGTGGACCCTTTTTCTTGTGCACGTCTCACACACTTTGCGGAGATAGAGGCTTCGAACATCAGAGTTTAGCCCAGCCCCTAGTAAACCGTTTCACGCACTTTGGCAGCGTCTTTGTCCCTCTTCCCAATGTCCTGAGTTTTTTGGACGCATGCAATTCCTCAAGATCTTTGTTCCCCTCATTGTCCTCGGCACTACTTCAACCACTTTTTACAAGCTTGCCGTCATACTCGCCCACTTTTTCACTAACACCCCTTCTTTCACTGCTAGCACATCCCCCTGACCCCAGTACGTCTTCAGGTCGGACGACATGCCTGATAAACTAGTCCCAAAGGTGGGCGCTCTTCAAGCTGCCCTCTTTTTTCTTAACAGGGAAGCCCTCGTTTGTTCGTCAAGCCAACTGCGCGTCCCCTTATCATGGCCCAATGTGATCTCAGGTTCTGCACTATGAAGTTTGCATGTGACTTAGGCGTTTGGTTCATCCTCACAGCTTCCGCTAGATTCCAGCTCTAAACTCAACAATTGTTTCAACCCATTAGAGAGTTGGCCGTTCGCATCGTCATCATTCCTAACGGGCCGTATGTCATGGTCAACTTGAATCCTGGGGCGTGCAGCTAGTGCAAATGCTGGCCCAACAGACGCTTCGTTTCACAACGTCCGCAGTCACACAACCCACGTCTACCTTTCACTCTTGGCTCATTCGTCCTGACATCCGATTTCACGCATACCTTCAGAGCTACCCTCACTAGATGACTCAATCTCAAAATTTGTTTCTCCCGTTCCACACGCTTTTGCCAACTGTCCGAGCTCCATTTTCTGGAGGACCGCCTACTGATTCCCTGTTTCCCCATCTTCCCCCTTCTGAGCATGCTTAGCTTCCATTCGACCACACTGGGGTTTTGCAAGGTCATTCGTGACAAGGCCATCGGCATGCTGCATGTCGCCCGTCCTTGGCGGACTCGAGGTCAATGGTGAAAGCTGACAACACCTCTAACCACCTTGCTAGCTGTCCGTCGGGGTTTTTTGAAATTGCACAACCACCACAACGACCCATGATCCGTCCTACTTTGGACACGTCTCCCTCCCAAGTAAGTGCTTTGTACTTCTTGAGAAACACCACGATGGCCAAAAGTTCCCTTCTAGTCAAGCAGTATTCCTCTCCGGCCTGGAAAGAGACTTACTGCCGTAAGCAATCACCCTCTCCTCTCCATCTTGCACCTGAAACCACAAAACTCCACCAATCGCGAAGTTGCAAGCATCAGTATCCAATATGGACAGACCCTCAGCTCTCGGATAGCCCAAGATGGGGCATCAGTTAAAGCATCCTTCAACTTACAGAACGAATCCATCACACTGACTGGTCCACTCGTCGAACGGCGTTTTTCTTCTCAGTTAACCGGTGTAACGGAGCTGCTATATCTGAGAATCCCTTGATGAACGGCGGTAGTAGGATGCTAGTCCTACAAACCTCCCGCACCTGGGTCCGCGCTTTCGGAATATGGCCAATCTCGTACGTGCTATCTTGGCAGGGTCCGTGTGAATGGCTCGTTCGGACACTACATGTCCCAAAAAAGCCTGACTTCTTTCTGAACAATTGACCTTTTGATGGCTTCAATTTTCATTCAATTTCGCAGCCCTGCACCGCGAAACCTATCCAGAACCGCTTCCACAATCTCTCAATTGACTTCCTGCAACATTCTTAACCGAATACGATCACGTCTTCTACATAGACCAACACTTTTTTTTCCCACGCAATCCTGGCCAACACGCTAATCCACATTCCTTTTCAAAGTTGATGGGCCATTACTAACCGAAGGCATCACGTTCCAGGCAATACACCCACTCGTTGTCTGAAAAGGGGTACGTTGTCCTCTACTAGCGTCAGCATCCAAACTCCTACCTGCCATACCCCGGATGACAGTCTAGGGTGGGGAAAAGTATTTTGCTCCCCCGCCCTAAGCGCAATCTAAAGAGTCCATCTATCCGAAGGCAACGGTGTACCGGCGTCCCTTTTCGGTAACCTCATTAAGCTTTCTATAGTCCAAGCACAGCGCTTAGACCCATCCTTCTTGGCCACCAACACTATAGACTCGACCATGGGCTATCTGATGGCTGGGATGGAGCCCTTTATCGAGTAGTTCTTTCACTTTTGCCCCTCTCCACCTCTTCCCTCTCCTGGGCTGCGACGAACGGCCGTAATGGGTTGACGATATGTCGAGAGTTGCCCGGTAATCTATGCTGTGGTTTTACCCTGGTCGTCCTGCCAATATCGTATTCGCCACTGGAAAATACATCTTGATACGTCGCGCCAACATCGATTGAACCTTTCGTTCGCGGTCCTCACTTTCCAAATGATATGTACTTGCTATGCCACTCACTCAAAAACTCTGGGACCTCGTGATTTTCTCCTTCCTGTCGGACCTCGGCCAACCCTCGCTTCACAAATTGTCATTCTCTTCAATAAGGTATCTTACTAGAAGGCCGTCCCTTGCTTCACATCCCTAGCTTTATCACCCACATTTGTTACCGTAACCGGGTAAGACAGTTATCATCAGTCCTCCAACACCACAGTTTCTAGCTACTAGCAGCCCTTATTTTTCAGAGAAGTTAATCTTTCAGTTGTTCGAACTAGGCCTAATGTGTTTTACCGCAGGCTACCCATTTACAAATGCTGACATTACCACGCCATGACCCACAGGTATCCTCATGTCGGTAGTGGTTACGACGATCGAGAACAGAACGCTTCGTTTTCCTCCGTTACACACGATATCACATTTTCCCCCCACATTTAACTGCATTTGGCTAAGAGTTAGGATCGCCGCTCCCCGACCTTAACCAGAAATCCATCCCCAACATACCGGTTCTCTCGACTTCTGCAACCACAACCGCACGGTAATACAGAAACCACACCCTGCGATATCCACAACAGCCACCCCACAACAACCTTCACTGGACCCCATCAGCTTGAATCAATTTGTACTTTAGTAGTTTCTAATTCTGGTCGCCTATCCTGCGTAATGAGAAATATATTGCTCCCGCGTAGGATAGTGTTTTGAAGCCCTGTGTCCTAATAAAGGAAATCTCCCTCCTCACCTTGTATGTCACGGGCAACATGACCATTCATAATTACCGAGTATTCAAACAGTCCCCTCCCAGACCCTATATCAAAAATATTAATGTAACTTAACTATCAAATCCGCTACCTCCTCTACTTTTGACTCTTGGCCCGGTGCTGCCGCCTTCCCATGGCCCTTGGGTTGGCGCGCTTCCGTTTCCCGAATCAAAACAACAATTCCGGGCAAAGTGGCCTTCTTGATGACCAGTTCAACACACTAACAATCCTGATTGTCTGGCATTCTCCTCGCGAAATGGACCTGTCCCCATACACTATAAAACAGTCGCTTTCGCCTGGCAGGTCTCGCCACACATGACCAGTTTGTTTGCAACTCTGGCATACAAGTTCCGATCTCTGCCGCGCTCGTTCACTTGAGGAACTCTGCGACGGACTTACTGTCCGCTGCCTTGGGAACCTCCGAGGTGGTGTTTCGGTTTCCTTGTCTACAACGGTCCCCTGCACTGGACCGTTCTAAACTTCTTCTAATCTTGCTAAACTAGCATTCACTCGAGCTTCTAGCTCGTTCACCTTTCCTTTCGGAATCAAATTCTCCCTTGTGCTAACCTGGGTATTCCCTCGAGTCTCTACCTCTTTCCACCTTCTCTTCCCTTTGAAGCTCCTGTAAACTCGACGGCCTTGCCATATACGGAACGCATTATGCCCTTCGCATCCCTCCGCCCGATAGAATGAATCAACGGCCTGGGCTTCTAAAATGGCTTTTCTTCAAGTGGTTTCCCGGTCTGGCACGAAGACCCTCCTTCCGAAGAATCCGCATCGGCTATAGCTTGTTTGTAATACTCCTTAGCGATTCTGTCTCCTTTTTCCTTCGTTCACAGTCCTTGGGGTAAGCTCACGCGGTCAACTCTTGATATCGAGCCCAAGGGCGAACAAACTCTCTCCTGGCTTCTGTTCACGACATATTGTTCCCGGAAGTAATTCTCAGAGCATTCCCTCGGACCAAACATCCTCTCTTTCCACATCACTCTGACTAGCTCAGCATACTTAACCTCATTTGGACGAACATCATTTCGCACCGAGCACGGATAGGGCATCCCCTTGACAACACATAAACAACTGAAAGGTCGCCTCCTTGTCCGTCCCATAACTCATTGTAACCTCTGAACAGCTTCAAATGCCTGAAAATGTCCTTCCATAGCCCCTTGCCATCAACTTCAATGCCTCTTTCTCTTTCCTTGTTTTCGATGGGTACCTCTGTTCAAACTCAATCCGATTCTCACCCGCCTTTCTCCTCCGCAGTAGCGGTGGTTTGAGTAATCCAGGGCCATCAGTCACATGAAACTTTGCCCGATACATCACACTCCATATCACCTTGCATATCTTCGTGGGGCGCGCTGCTTTCTTCTGCGAATAGGGGAAGAATCATACACGCAACAATCAAGATTTCCTGTAGTATGGCTCACAGCCCCATCTCCCATCTCTAACTGAGATGTCTTGAAAACCAGATCAATACTACCTTTCCCGCTGTCTATATCCTCCATATGCGAGTATAACCCACTACTTGTTTCGCGTCAGAGCGACACCCCTCAGGATACCGCTGTTCGGACTGTCTTTCCTGAAATCGCATGCAAACAAAGCTCCTCAGAGCCTCTTGTTAAGCCTCTGTACCTGCTTCCTCTTTTCCTCTGACCTGTCGTTTCCCTTTCCCGCAGTTCTAGCATCTCCCTTCACCATTCTTTCTTTTCCTGCCTTTTCCTCTCCTCACTCCCTTCCGGTGTCCTATATCCTCTTTCTCTTCCAGCTTCTCTCTGTTCTTGTTGCCTCAACCACATTCCATCCTCCAATATTTTACTTCCACTCCCCCTACCTTCCTCCTCCTCCTGCTCCCTCATTCGCTTCAGCTTCCTTACGCTCCTCCGTCCTCCTCCGCTGCTGCAAGACCTCGCCATTTCCGCTTTTTTCTCGTTCATAAATTTCAGCCTAACTCTGCCAGTCGCCTGACGCCTGTCGTGGCCAGTGTTTTCCGAAGTTTCCCAAAGCAGGAACAGCCATGGCGATCCTCCTCTCCTGCTCCATGCGGTTTGGGCTAACTACCAGCACATTCACGCTTCCTGGGAGCCACCCTTGGCTACCTCCTTCTCAAACTTCTTACCTCTTCCTCTCTGCTTTTCATACACTTCACTACAAGTAACACATCCCCTCGGGACAAACAAAATTCCCTGCCTTCGGAACCACTCACACATCTTTCCTCCGAATAAGAGCTCTGTGGCCTAGTCTTCTCCACAAATTCTGTCTGCCCTGCAGTCAACAGACGATCGGGTTCGTAATTAACGACTCTCCGCACCATTTTACATTTCTCTGCCCACCACTCTGCGCTTTCGACCCTCTTGGTTTAGCAACCTCCACTGTAATCCTTGTTCATCCTGTTCATGCTTATAATCTCCCTCTGCTCTCTTCACATCATGACTGTTCGTCACAAACCATTCATCTCCCTCCCTACGTCCTAGCGTCCCACCTCTATTATAAACTGGGTCTTTCGTAACCTCATAATCCTCTCCTCCGCCTCCATTCCGGTCACTTCCTTCCGCCATCTCCACACCTCTATCCTATACCTTTGTCAGCCCTCCCTTGATCAAATTGAGATCCCACTTCTGACACCAATTTGTAGCGGGCGCCCCTTTGTATTTGATAATATGTCGGGGCGCCACTCCTATATGGAATATAATTATAGCGCGGTTAATTTGCGGATGGCAGAAAACCACGCGTTCTCCACGGGTAAGGAAGCCTGTAGGACACAACTTTTTAAACTTCAGGCTATACTTATTACATGTCCGCACTACAACTCAACCTATGTCTTGACACTATCTGGTGGTTCTTCAATTATCTGCGACATTCCTGTGGTTTGGAAAATGACAGGGCGCCGCGCAAAGACCGCGCTTGCTAAACCCGCATGGGCAGATGCCCGTATGATTGGTCGGTTTCGCTCACAATGATGCTGCACCTGCACGGCGCTCATGAATATTCATGACGGTCGGCAGTTGAAAACCCTTTTCATAATTTTCGTTATAGTAAACTCCAGTACTAATTTCAACCACTCAATCATACAATAACAAAATTAAGTATTATTCCTATTAATCAACCTAAGGACATCGCATAGCGCTCTCAATCCCGCTTTCAATTGTACGTGTCATGCAAACCATGCTTGAAACGCGCCCACAACACGGTTTCCCCGCGCATATAATTATGACAGCAATCAATACTACTCTCCCCATTGCATTTCCCAGGTCAAACTTGGTTCCACGGCACGGAAATGCCCGGCATATTTGCATTGTCCAACCCCTTAATTAAAACTAATGTCCCCATTGCAATGAATGACACTGTGGGTTCAGGAATAATCTAAGTAATCCGACACAGATAGGACATCTCACTAGTCACATTATAATGCGCATAATCTACGATGTTATTTAGGAGTCCCTTTTCAACCAACCTCAATTTCCGGGATTGACGCATGGCGCAACGTTACTAATATAAAACAACACCAAAACACCACAAGGAAAGTCTTATTTAAATTCTGTGTTCAGCTTCCAATAACCCCCCGAGACCATAACCGGATTTTCCCATTATCATTGCGCAAAAAAATTTGACCACCGAGAGTCTAAATAATCTCTCGAACGTCATGAACACACACTGCAGAGTTTCCAAGTATTACAATACCCATAGGCTATTTTACTCACATTTTACAAATTTTAAAAAGGGGGGAGGGGGAGGAATGAGCGGCGCTCTTAATTTTGTAAATTTATGGAAGAAGGGTGTACGTGTGTGTACTAACATTTTTGACACTGTACAGGAGTTAAGGGGAACTACCGGTCCCTTGTGATTGAAGATAACACATATCACATTCCGTTTGATCACCTTGGAAACTATCGTGGCGGTAATTAACCCCATACGAATACAGACCTACAAGAAAGGACTTGATAAATGCTTGCTTATTGATCGCTTTGCGGGACTTTGTTACCATGTTCTCGTGACAATGTGAAAGAACGTCAGATAGCCACGCGATCCCTGGCTTTAGAATCATTGTCCTGGAAAAGATGAAATCGATCCGATTGATGAACAAACAGGGACTTCTTACGTTGAAGCTGAATTAACTTTTGCTGGTCAGTGTTCGCAAGTTCAAGTACACTTTTATTGCGGTAATAAAAGTGTAAGTAAAAGTACTTAATGGTAATAAAAGATATAAGAGTTTTTTTTTAAATACGATATCACTCGAATATTGTTTAATTTAAAACCTACCGTCTGTTCCTAAAATCGTTGTTTAATCAGAGGTGTAACGACCAGGGCATTTTGTCTTGCGATCGTTTTTTTTTCTACATTTAATAAGAAACCAACACATCGCGGCGAAAGTACATCTAAACTCACCAAAATCCCATTTTCAACAGAAGCGCAGAGAACATCAAAACGCCCAACACGATTGATAGGACCTTATTAGTCGGTACGGTTATATCGCCCATCGAGAGAATATTAATGCGTAAATTGCTTCAAATTTGCTGTCCAAATGCCATTTAATTTGATTGAACACCATATCAATCTCCCAGTCATCATGGAAAGTTTAATTCTAACTAGGCATGTTCAGACATTTAAAGAGGTTTTACAGAAAGAAATTTCTGCACATTTAATCCACTCTTTTTTATATCCTTCCGGACACCAGGGGAATGTGGCCTTTTGACAGATTCAAAAAATATAAAAAAAATTCCTATGAATTGCATATGCATGGAAAAAGACTTCCATATTGTATTTCCCCCCTCCAGTATATATTTACATGATATCAAAATTTATTTAATTTGGCATTGTTTCATCAAAAACGGAATAAACAGCTAAAATAATTAAGATTTTATGTGCATGTAATTATGTATTAAGGGGGGGTACATAGGAAGTTTAGGAATTTATATCTCATTCATTGTCAAAAATAACACGATGACGTCAATTTTCAATTGTGAACGCATTAAGGTGCCACCAACACGGGATTACGACATGACCTCTTCTCGCAAGGGTATATGAAACAGTCACTCGATTAAACCATTCCAAAATTAATTGTGAATTCGTACATAGGTCATAATTTCATTTATTGCACGGTGAGGTGATGAGTGCATTGATGCAAGCAAACCACAATTTGCTCAGTTCATTATAACTAAAATTAATTAAGGCCAACGAGTTCACTGGGTGCAATTAAGTAATGCGGTTTGCTAGTGATTGAACCAAAATTCTCACATTAAAGAGCCGACCGAAGCTGATTATCGGAACGTTGGTACATTATACTAAATGTCCAAAAGTATACAACCAAAGGCTGGTTTTTTGTCAAAAATGGAGAAAGTCATCTTAAATGATGACCTGTTCATGTAACAGTCTATAGCTTGGTGGAGTTTTGTTGGTGTAATTTAGAGATAAAGTTTAAGTGAGAATTTTTTCGTATGTATGTATGTATATCCCTGTTTTTTTTTAAACGCAATGACCATTTATGGAGTTGTATTTATTATTATTATCATAAAATCCCATGGGTCACTTTTGGGTACCTGATAACACACACACGCTCTACATTCTTAAGTTTGAGAATATCAGTAAGATTATACACTCTCTGATAATCATACTGTTGAAAGAGGATATGAGTATTTATCATATTGATGCTTAAACTTGAATTATTTTCTATATAAAGAGTTTATTGTATCAATACCCTAGTTGCAGATATTTTCAATTACTATATAACGTTACGACGTTTCGTGAGACGCCAAGGTCGTTTGTGCAAAATGATCTGAATTTATAAAATAATAACACTGATTTAATATGATTTTAATAAAATGATGGTTCACACGTTCTGGAATTGCAATCAGTAATGATACAATCAATGACCGTACTGATATTACTATAATGTCAAGTTTGAAAATTTTCTGGGGGAAATACCTACCATAGAGAATAACTTTTGTGCATCTTCCATGGACTTCATCAAAAATATCGTTCATGTCCCACTAAAAAGATCAGCTGTGACACTTTGTGTAGTTAGTATGGACCCTTATATCAATGCAAGGTAGTAGTGTGTCAACTTGTGGTTGTCACTTTTCAATGGGGCAATTTAAGTTTACACAGGGGTTCAAATTTTACATTACTCCGATCAGGTTGAAATGTATGACATATGTCTTGTAGTCATAAGGATTCCAAAAATGTCTAGTTTGTACACTAGACCATCTGGTTTTTAGAGTTATGGGTAAAATGGCTAAAGTACAAAAAAGGTCACTTTCCATTTGTACAGGCGGTCAAAAATCAGAAGTTGTTCCATTTTGAGTAAAAAAGGAAAAAAAGTTTTCATCTACCTTAATGTGTCAAAATAAGGAATAGTTTTAGAATCACAATGCACATAGTTATCATAAAATAGGTAATGGGGCAACATATCCAATTGGCATTGACTTCTTTGACCTTTATCTCGGTACGTAACATTTCAACACTAAAAAAACTGACTTTTTGGGAGTCCTCATTCCTCAGGCACTAATTTGCAGCTATTTTTAAGATATAATCAGAGGCAAGTTTCAATGTTGACCCGTACAAAATTGAGTTGACCGTTTTACCGTTTTTTGTTCATTTTTCGCTATAAATCCAAAACAATAGTCGTAAGTGGTACCAACTATACATTTTTTGGAATCCTTATGACTGGACGGACAATATGAAAGATGTTTCAACATGTTGAGAAGTATTTTAAAAGTGTGACCCTGTGTAACCTTAAAATGGCCAGAATTATGAAAAGGTGACACCATTATTTGAGACCACTAACTACCTTGTATTGATGTAGTAGAGCGTCCATTTTATGGCCGAAATTGTAGCGAAATCATTCGCAATGGTCTCGCAGCACTTCGGGAAACATTGTATAAGTCTATTTGAATAGACTAGAATAATGAGCTACCTGTTTAAAACTCAAGATGTATTTTCACAGTTAATCTATTTGCTTATCTTATTCGTTTCATATTTCAGATTCTTTTCGAGATTGGAACATCAGAGAGGACAATCAAGTCAGGCAACAAATCAAGGACAAGGGAAAAATATCACCTCTTTTCTACATCATATGGTTATTATGTATATCTATGTTTTATCAAGGACCACTTCAGCAGATACACTCAGACATAAACATCAGGAGAAAAAATTACAACCCCGCCTCCGAAGACAATGGGATGATATGAAACTTGAAACGGACTAGTCTTACGATCTTTCATAAGACGGCGTGCATGGGGTTCTTTTCCGAGACCAGGCTTTCATACAAACGATGATGTTGTTTGGTCATATGATCGTGCTGGTGGGAAATTCACCGGAGCATCTGTGCCTATTCATGATTCAAAGATTCCACTCTTAATACCGATGACAATCACGGTTTTCAGGTAAGTTTAAGGTATCGAACAGGACTAACGAAAATTATTGCAAACAATCATTTCCTTAATTTTCACAGAGTAGATGATTTATCATCACAGTGCAAAGACTCATATTCAGTACAGAATTCACTTTTTTATGCATTGCAAAATAATCACTTTGGAACCAGTCCAGTCTTCATACCGGGGTCTATTTTGATTTGGAAGAGACTAACCGCCACGTTGAGAGTTTTCTTTGCTAAGAAAAACGTTGGCAATTTTAATACAGAACAAAAGAACGGCAAAAAGGTTTGTCATGTATCTGTGATCTCAGTGTGAAACAACTCAGCGACGACCTGTCAAAACGATCTGAAAGAATCATTTCACGCGAAGGAAAAGGAATTATAGTAGGGTCATAACATTATAAATGAGAATATATTCTCGAGTAGGGGAAGGTGGTTTTTTGTTTGAAGATGTATTTCTATAGTTTGAAAGGGTGCTGAGTCCGAAATTTTGGGGTTTTTTAGAAACCTCTGGGAAATGTTGGGAACATTGTAAAATAGGAGGATGGAATGAATTTTGAAATCAGATCAAATTATGTTTAAATGGCGACTAGGCCCTCCGTACTGAAGGCTTACATCACTGCTGTTTAGTAACAAGGTTTTTCGTCTCCGTGTAAATTCACTGTCACTATTTCTAGACACCTCCCTCGGTCCACAGTGATGAAACAGCTAAGCGACTGCAATTACACCTAGACTCTTACAAAACATGTGTTATTCCAGTAGCCCTGGTAATTGCATTGTGGACAAGTGTGGTGGTATAATAGGGGCGCGGTGTTATTAGGATGTCTTTCAAGTTTTAGGTTTGGCATTAAACAATGGCGCTCGAAACAGAGACAGAGCCGAGACGCGGGGACAGTCTACTATTTCGAAATCATATCGTGGAAAGATCACAAATGACACCATGTCAGTCGAGAGCCAACCCCAAGATTGCCCCAAAAATTAAGTCAGTTTACACGTATATCTGACTAACATCTATGCCTTGAAATGAATGGTTCTCGTGCGACGGTGTCTTGGACCACATTGTTGTGAAAATTGAATGGGATGTGGGAATGCGGACAGAATATATGCATGCCATTTTCCGTTTTCCACAAAAATGCGCTCTTTTTTTCTTAGCTACTGCCTTATTCACACACATAAAGATCAAACATCAAAAAAACATAGACACATAATAAAAACTGAGCATCCATGAAAGATGTCTTTAAATCACATTAAAAAAAATCATGCAGATATCTATGGGACACCACCAAAGCAAGGGCTAAAAATAACTGACCAAAAAAAATTCATCCTCAAAACAACCAAGCACACGAAGTGAACACATTAAAAAACACCTTGCAAAATCTAAAATGTCCAGCCAAACCAGATATATTGTATTGTGTTCCCTGCATGTTGGATGATTTGGGTGGGGGGGGGGGAGGATAATAAAATCCACCCTATACTTTTAGTCTGCCCCCTAAAATGCACCCATTACAATTGTTAAGAAATATACAGCTGTATAGTTCAAGATGGTCACCAAAAAACGACCAACTCTCAAAATGCGCTTTTGATATAAGGTTGAAATTCCCTATTGACTGTGTACTGCTTTTGGCACTGTACCAAATGTAAAAAATCATGATTTTTTTTCCTTCAAGTTGTGATGATAAGATTGGTTTTCATTTCAAATGCGTTCAAGGTATTGGCATTTGAAAGTAATTGTAATTTCTCTGTGTGCCAGCCAGGAAAAAATAGCAGCAAAAAAAGCAGTGTTCAGGTATGGTACTATTAGTACTCGGTCAATGTTTCAAATAATGTTTAGAAATAATTATTTGTAGAAGAAATGCCACCTCAATCTAATTATTTTCGTTAGAGTTTGAAGGGTTTCTATTTTAAGTAAGGTGGTTTTGTTTATTTTTTCGCTAAAATTTAAATTAGAAAATATTTTTCCTTAAAAATTGAAACAAAATCTAACGAGAGATTTAGATATTGTGGTAAAAACTACCTCCTGAAGGTGCAAATATATTTTAAAAAACGTTGCCACTTTTGATCTACATGCCAACGAGAAATAATGTACAAGAGAGTTGAAAACTAAGATCAACACGACAACTTGAGATGGCCGTGAGAGATAAGATGGATAACTATTCAGCGGATCTCAAAATATTAATCTTTGGGAACACTTAAAATTGCCTTATTTTGTTTTCAACAGGACAATAATCAGCCCCTGAAAAGTTAGCGAATGACTTCCTTCAAATTACATACTCTTCATAGACATGACACAAGGGATACAATGATTTTCATTTACCAAAGAAACAAATTTCGCATCAAAAGGTCTGGGAAACAGTGGGCCTTTATATTGGAACAATTTGTCATCCAGAATTAAGCAATCTAAAAAATTTCAAAAACTCAACTAAAGGCCACCCCCATGCTTCTTCTTCTTCAGTCGTATCCATAAGTCCTTGGTAATGGCTTGGATCAGTATTATTCAACGTAGTAAGCAGCGGGTCCTTCGGCCAAATCACGCCCTCCACCCAAGCGAACCCTACGTGTATACTAACTCATGCGCATGTCATACATAATAGACATTTTATACCATTAAACAGTGCCTTGCGATAACTTGGTCCACTCAGCATGACATTGATGCACATAGATTTACGATGGTTTCCGATCGGGGCCCCTGATCGCGTGGGCCCTGACGTGAGATCCATGATACGGAACGCCCCTTTAACTTGAGCAACTATTTTGAGACTGGGGCGGATGGGAACAGTCGCGGGCTTTACACCCTACTCTTATGACACTGACTGTGATGTAAAATGTACAGTTGTGAGTCTGGTACAGCGACCGACTAGCCATTATACGTCCCCTCCGAAGCGACGCGGAGGCTTCATGATTCATTGTGCCCAAGTCCAGTGCAACGGTGTTCTGTATTTAATCACTAGCTCGTATACAGATTAAATCCAGAGTGGAGCACCCGAATAAATCCAGCAAGTGACCCCCCCGGGATTCGAACCCGGGATGTTGTAAATTGCGACCCACAGGAAAGCACCCTACCCGCTAGGCCACGCTCTCCCACATTAGAGCAACCATGCCTATATCTATATCAGTAAATTGATAAGATATTGTTAAGCAGTTGAAATTCTTAATCAGTATTTTGGCTCTTATGTTTTTATATTTTGTATGCATGTATATACACCGTAGAACATTAAAGGCTGACTCAGAGATTTCCCGAGGAGGGCGCACTCAATTTTCAAACAAATTGTATTTTTTGCATATACATAATGCTTGTCCATATAATAATCGCTGTGTGAAGTAACTAAGCGCAAATCGAAGTCCTTCATATGGAAAATCACAACTTTGTTTTAAAATTCCGGATCCGGAAATTTTGTTATACACGGTATCCTATGGCACTGTTATACTGTACATAAATGTGTCCTGCAAGAAAACGAAAAATCCAATTCATCTCTAGCTTTGGAATTGAGCATTTTAGGTGATTATCTTAAGTTCTAGTTGACTATTTTTAATTACTACACACAAAATATATATTACGAAATCCCTGAGTCAGCTTTAGATCTTGTACTGATGGGTAAATTGTCTATTTAAGTGGGGTGATCACGGGTCCCTGTCCCATAATGGCCTTTTGGTTCTCCTCCATAATCATGTATTTAATCATAATAGATAATTAGAACTCTATTTGGTTCAAATATTGATATTCAAGCTAAAAATAGGATACAATCAAAACAATAGCTGAAGAACCCGAATTTAAACTTTACAATTATGGTTATTTTGATTAAGAATATATTATGGTACTGTTTTTAACACTATGTTGTTAACCTTTAATGAAATACAAAGATGTCACCCGGACGTGGTTTTAATCCCACAAGAGATTCAACAGATTACAACGCTAATAATTTCAGAAGCTGGGTTTCTTCTCTCTATTATATCCTTATGTTACCTAGATCATGTTTGCCATGTAAATAGAACGCAACATGCACGCTTTGAATAATTACATTCACGATTTTGACGTTTCGTATTCCCCATTGTGACCTTATTGTAAACACGTCCGCGCCTTTTGTTTTCAACAGGGTTTTAAATCCTATAAACCGTGTTGAGTGACTATTGGGATTTTGGTTTCTTTTGACTTTTCACATTTTGATGTCGAGCCTTTCTCACCAATTGTAGGGGATTTCATTAAAGTAGCTACAAAGTATTTTTCTCATTGAAACAAGTATAGGGGCTTGCACAGGAGGTCAATAGTTTAACTTGGCCAGACCTGTCCTCCAGAACAACCCAAGCGTGCGGAAAACACAAAAGAATCACCTGCAGAAATTTCTGAAATGTTCAGGTGAACCAGGTGCATGTGTTGTATTCTTCGCTTGCTTGGATGATCCGGAGGGCAAACAAAAGTCCATTCAACATAATTTAGCTTCCGTGAAAATGCCCCTATAAAGACACCATGTATTTTAAACCTGTCCCTTAACATCACAGGAAGTTAGGATTGGCTTCAAAACTCAACCGCTTGTTGACCGGTAGTGCATTATGGTTAAACCCCGGTTCAAACCGGGCGTAACTGGCTAACAACAGCTGGTGTTTGAGTTTTGAACCCACCCCTTACAATAGAGTCTTAGCGGATATACTAAGCACTGCACCTTCGCCATCAAATTAAGGGCCATCCATTCGCGTCAATTGTTTCAGCACTATATTCAAAAGCTTCGTCTAAAAGTATTTTAGCGGATTTTGAATCTGATGTTCTTTGACACATTCTGTACAAATATCAGCTTTTTACAGTATTTAACATTTGTTCCGTATTTGACCGTCGTGACTATTTGGCCCTCGCTAGACGTGAGACGTGCGCCTTGAAACCCGAATAATTTGGCGTTTGTACTCCATTGAAGTAGAGTAGAAGTCTAAAAGTATATTGGCGAGCGCTGGGATGGGTTTGAGATATGGGGTATCCTCTTCCGCATTCACCGCGACTGCTTTTATCTTTAGTTAACTTTGTCGTAGGTCTATCATTCATCCACATTTCAAAAAAGGACTTCGAAGTAACCTACATAAAATGAACCCAATTTGCATTTTCTATCATGATACTATTATGAACTAATTTGCGCACACTTTGAAACCATTTTCCACATACGACTTGTGTATTAGGCCTCTCGGAAATGCATAGACATTGCAAAAGAAAATACATTTCTTGCAATTAACTCCCACTAGTGACTTTACTCGTAGAAGTACGGATATCCTGTGTAAATCTCCCAGATAATGCTTGCATTCTTCACCATTGATAACCGGTACCTTTGTATCTGTGTAGTTCTGAGAATTTTCTGTGTTGTACCTTCATTCGGCCGCGTCTTTGACCGCTAAACAACGTATACGTATAGTAATACAGGGTTTATATGCGCATTTTGACATTAAGGCGCGCAGATATTTTTACCTGATCAACCCTAGATCAATGGTACACTTCTTTGATTAAACAAGGCACAAAAATTTCAGTGCTCTGTAATTTTTCACGTGTCATTTCAGCCTGGCACTGAGGTTAATATTATACAAGTTGAAGTTATTAATGGATTATTACGCAGCTGTACAGCTACTCGTGAATATTTTTTTTCAAAGGTAAGAGTAAGCTCTATAATACAGAATCTTGACAGATCGGACTACTTGAAGTGGGAGAAATTTTATAGAGGGAACAATGGTATATACTTAAAAAGAGAAATTCCATACAATTATTTTGACACCAAAATTACCACATAATATATACTTCAGAAATAATAAATAAGCCAAGGTGAAACATCTGACATATCGCACAAAATTATATTATATAATTTTTGCGACATATCACTGGAAGCCACGTGTTCATTGTCAAAAATAAGTTGCTCCCAGACCATTCAAGTACAAATTCAGTGGTCATTTCATAACAACAGCCATTTCAACATAGCGTACTCCATAAAGGAATGAACAAAGGGTTTTACTTTTGAGCAGCAATAAAAATGAAGTCGGCAAAGGTTCAACACGTGCATAGTGCAGTTAGTGTCCACTGTAAATGGGCCTCGACCTTTTGCCCACCCAACCAAATCATTGTGACATGAATCCATTCGTAAGTTTGACCTTATGTAAATGATTCCCACTTCACGAGGCACCATCCAATCACTGATCAATGACATGCTATGGATGAGCGATTACCCACACACTGTGTGCATGAACATTGGCGAGTAGGCCTGTTTTTACACATGTTAGAAACCTTGTTAGAAATGGTCGTTTCGGATATTTTTAAGCACCATATGTCAACCAAATTACACCACCTTATAAAAAATAGGATTATCTTGGTTGTCAGCTTCTACGAAGAGTATAGGTCTAACCGTTTGTCCATGGCGCCCTCTTGAATCTGCCAAGCAATCACTGGTGATTTTTACCATAGAGTTAGCATTATACCCTACCAAAATACCACTCTTTATAAACTAACAATTTTCGGATTTTTCTGAATGTTCTACCATAATAAAATTCACATATGTTATTGATGATAATATATTCTACAATTAGAGCTTCTACCAAGAAAATCCCTTGAGCACTTTTCTCGCAACGACGTGAGTTTTCTCATGTCCTATGCGTTAAGCACAGAGTACGCATGACAGATCATGGGCCTATTGAATGCACTGTGTGCACAGTGAATAGGGAAAATGGACAGTAACTGCAAGATGGGTGGAGTGTTTCAGAGTTTCGACAGTGACATTCGGAATCTGCCTTTAAGCAAATGGCATTTTAATGTTCTTTGATCGTTTCAAGTACCATCTCCGCAAGTTAGGCAAAGTGGGAGGTGAATCGGTGTGAACATAGATAACAAATTGCAAAACATTACATAGGAGTTCAAAACGTGTGTACCCCAACAAAAACAGGAGAATAACCGTCTTAAAATTGGTTCTGAGACATGCGGACATTTCATTCAGATGTGCAACAAGTAAGTTTACCAGAGAATTCACACGCATTCACCAGGTATGGGGGTATCTAAAGATATAACTCACAACAAAACTGGGTGTCATCGGTGTAAGAATGGAAACTAGCATTATGCTTCCTGGTGATGTCATCAACTAGATGAGTATACATTATGAAATCTTGTGGGCCTAAAATAGAGCCCTGTGGATCTCTGTAGTAAGAAATTTTGTCACTGCGTTTATTAATTCACGCTCTATCTGCTGCTGACGCGTGCACATGAGTAAGGCAAATGAATACTCCAAGAGGAATACAATGCATGTCCAGAGATTTTCGAATACTCATAAAAGCGCGTGCAAGCAGTAAAAAGATGGCAGCTAGATTGTCCTCTCTATATCTGTTGCTTATTTTACACTACTTCCTATATTTAGGTTACAGTGTACTATTGTGGGTTCTTACGTAAATTAATTCAACGTATCTTTATGATTTGATTGATGTGTGATGACTATCTTTAACTTCAATCAAATATGAATATGCTGATTTGGATCAGTTGAACCTTTACACCTCATTGTTTCATCCCCCCACATAACCTGGGTGCACAGAGACAACCATGTTATGTTCTTCCGGCTATTTTTACTTGACACACATTTTTGATACGTTTTTAACATGGTTTAACCCCTAGTACAGTTAAACATAATACCCTTTCATGATACCTACAAAAAATTCACACACCCTTGTAAATGGGGGGTCAATATATGCCCCCCTACAGTAAAGTATACGAAAAGTACTTTGTTTCCTATAAACATCAAACAATGTTCATAAATGTAGCTACAATGAACCTTAACATTGGGCCAAAAAGGGAGGTAGGGGCTGCATGGTTTCATATAAAGTCTGTGATTAGGGAAAATGATGTACATGACGGTGGCAATAATGACATAGACCCTTGTGAATGATAGCTAGGTGAAGCCCCCCCTTTTGATACCTGTGAATTTTGCTTGACACTTTTAACCTTCGTCTTACCGGGGTGGGATGGGTGATTACCACCCCCTCCCCCATGAACTGTGAACTTTGCTCCGGTGAAACTTCTAGTTTATCACTTTCTCACCTTTCTGTCATTTACGACAAAAACATGTTGAAGGTAGCACCTTCACCGGGTTAGGTAATGCCGTCAAAGGGCGAGGGTAGGGCGGGTGGTTGCCACACAAGGACTTTTTTATGGTGCATTTTTGAAATAATGGGTATTACTCTTCTCTGTAAATTCCAGAGACTTATTTTTAAGTCCAAGTAGACGGAAAATATGACAAAACCTTTTTTGGACTTAAAAAATTTTAAATATGTTTTGTTGTTTTGTTAATATTTAAAGTCCTTTTGATTTGAAAATAAACCTTTAAATGAGTTAACACTGTTGAATAAATCATTTAAAGATTTATAATTTGATCTAAAAGAATTGTTTTTAAAGCTAAGGGTTTTTGTCCATAATCCCAGTCACCTTAGACTTAAATAAATCTAAGGAATAAGAGAGTATGGCTCTAAACTCTGTGGTTTATGTAAATAGTCATTTAATTGCCATCATTTAGAGCTAAGACCGCATGAAAACCGATATTCCTACGTTTTTAGCGCAAATTGGATTTTCACCTCTTCTATGGAAATGTCAATTTTCCCGCCTCGCGGACTTGATGACGTCATTGTGACCCATACGAGGTATGTTGGGACTTATTTGTATCATGGCAAAGAGGAGGGCTATAGCTATCCACTGGTATTAACATCCTAAGCATCGGGTGGTTTAAACAATTCTCGAGGTGGTGGTAACCCACCCTTGGTATCCGTGCCACAAAAAAGGGCTTGTAAGACGAGGGTTAAAGCATATCTTTCAGCAACGGGGTATGTTCTGGCACTAAAATAAAGGAGAGATTCCTATTCATGGATTGATTTCCTTCAGTTGCCCCAATTGTTATACTTTGCATACTGTTCAGAGTTGACCCCCTGGGGCCCACCGGGGGGGGGGGGTCTGTGTGAAGTTTACGGAAACACCCTCTGGATTCCTGTTCAATGTGTCCAATAAGCTATCTACCTGGCTATAGTACCAACATAGCATTGGGAAATTTTAAAAAATGTTACGCGTGCTCCCTGGTTACAACTCGTAGTTTCCCAGACGATGTTGTGTCACTTAGTAATTTTTTATATTATTAATAAAAACTGAAGCCCAATTAGAGCTTAAAGCATTGATTTTCTGTCTGGTACTTCACAATTTCCCCTTGAATGTAACGAGTTATTTCAGTTTCAATTTTGAGCGTGCACTTTCTCTTTCACTTTTTGTATATATAAGTAATAAGCTAAGTAATGGGTAGCTATATCAAAAAATTACCCTAACCCATACAAATACCGTCATCTATTATGCCTTGAAATTTTAATGTAATATTTGATATCTATTCAATAACGGGGTCCACCACAACATATGTGAAGTGTGTGATCAGTCGTCGCGATTAAGTTTGTGACAGCATAATTACTTCCTAGTTCGTGTTGGTGATGAATAGGTTGACCAAATGCAATTTACCTTGTTTTTTAATATACTTTCCGTCTGTTTGATTCATTTCGTATTCCGCTCAGCCAACAAGCGGTTGACAAAGTACAAATTGAGAAGGAACTCCATTACATCTGTCAGCGAAATCAAATATTGAATTAGGCTCAACGTTGCAGGTTCTTATGTCGTATCAATTACAAGAAAAGTACAAACACTAAGAAGTCATTGGATTGCAGTATGACCTTATATTATTTTCTTTTTATTTTTTCGCTCTTCCTAATGAAGACCAGAAAGTCTAAATTTTGAATTCGCTCTTTCTTAATTGAGATTGAGCCTCTTAATTCAAAAGGTAGTCTGCCTGATAAATAGCGTTAATGTTATATAGAACAACAACAATATTGTGCGTTAAGAGCTTTGAAAATTAGCAGGGGTATTTGAGAAAAACTCAGTAAATTTTAATTGGAAGCAAGTGCAAATTTCATAGGACTTGAGTTATCTGAACACGTCCAATTTATGATTTTTGAAAGTTCCTTATCCGGAGTTGCAAGAATTGATCATAAGCCAATGTTTGCAGGACCGTAGTCAGCGGGGTGGCAGAGGGGCAAACAAGTAGAGCATACCTCAGAACGAAAGAAATTATTGAGGGGAAAATCGGAAAGGAAAAGACGGATCTATATTTGCTAAATCATGCCTTGTTGTTTGGCCCTTCGACCGGCGCATCTTTGCCTGCGATCGGCATATTTTATCCCTCCCCAGACATTGTACCCCTTAACGGAATGACTGAGCTGGCTACGCATCTAATCTACTTTACAAGTGTTATACACATAATTAACCGCTTGTACATAACAAAGAGTCCATAAGGAATCATACCACAAAATACCTCGCTCATCAAACTTCATTTTCTCGGCTACAAAGCGACTGGTTATTTCAAAACTGGATGGTTTTTTTTTGGAAGATTAGGACCATACCTCTTCTACAAGAATTCCATTACATCTGTCAGTGAAATCAAATATTGAATCAGGCACAACGTTGCGGGTTCTTATGTCGTATCAATAGACCGTATTCAATAGCCAGCCATGTTGGTGGACAAGATAGACGCATTCCAGTACTACAATACATTCACCTGTCAATGATCCCTGTGCAATCGCTAAACATGGATCGATTGACAGCTTAAAGACACTATAAGTTATCCACCCGAGAGACTCAAAATATTTAAAATTTGTTTGTAATAGCTCAAAAGTGAAGGATAAGTCTGTAGAATTCTCATAAGTTATTTTTTCAGCTGAAAAACCGATAGAAAAAGACGAAAACGGCAATATGAATCTCCATTCAATTACATGTAGTAAGTGTCCGAACGGACAGCAACGACTAAAATATCAATTTTTGTCCTTATTAGGCTGCTTTTGGTCTTCTCACTTGTAGGGTAAGTTAGGATACCTATCCTTGTTACAGACGTGCAAAAATATGAATTTTGAATATGATTTTTTGGATTTTATGATTTAGCAAATCACTGATAGTGCCTTTAATGTATTGTAGTCCTGGAATGTATGCATCTTGTCCACCAACATGTCTGGTGGCTGACGTCATATTGAATATGGTCTATAGCAAGCAAAGTACAAACACTAAGGAGTCATTGGATTACAGTATGGTCTTATTCCCTAACGTCCTTTTCAACCAACCTGACGATCACCGCAAAAAAGGAGGTAACGTTATTTTTCTTGTTAGATCTGGGGGCAATTTCCCCCTAAAACCAAGGCAGGAGTCCGCTCCGTGTTTTTCGAAAAGTGCAAAAAAAGCTAAAAAAATGCAGTTACGGATATGCATGGGTAGTTGACCGGCTGGCTGACGAATAAGACTTGAGTTGTATTAAAAAGGTTAACAGCTGTACTCTGAACACATCCAATTTGTGATTTTTGAAAGTTCCTTATCCGGAGTTGCAAGAATGGAACATAGACGGTGGCATGCACACGACAAAGATTTTGTCACCTCTTCAAATGTGATGTTCAATGTCAGCTGACCATTTAGTGAACGTCAAAAGAATACTTACCAAAAATATAGACAAATATCCGACTTTGTCCCATTTTTATTATTCTTGCGAATATCTGCAAACATTTTAGTTAAACCCCATTTTTTAAAAAGGTAGAGCCGAATGTACAAACACTAAGGAGTCATTGGATTGCAGTATGGCCTTATATCCCTTGTG
Source organism: Ophioderma brevispina (assembly GCA_023653785.1). Lineage (NCBI taxonomy): Eukaryota > Metazoa > Echinodermata > Ophiuroidea > Amphilepidida > Ophiodermatidae > Ophioderma > Ophioderma brevispina. Next base: position 80,760 of record JAMKCH010035496.1, read on the forward strand.
TCCTTTTCGACCAACCTGACGATCACCGCAAAAAAGGAGGTAGCGTTATTTTTCTTGTTAGATCTAGGGGCGATTTCCCCGTAAAAACAAGACAGGAGTCCGCTCCGTGTTTTTCGAAAAGTGCAAAAAATGCAGTTACGGATATGGATGGGTAGTTGACCGGCTGGCTGACAAATAAGACTTGAGTTGCATTAAAAAGGTTAACAGCAGTATTCTGAACACATCCAATTTATGATTTTTGAAAGTTCCTTATCCGGAGTTGCAAGAATGGAGCATAGACTGTAGCATGCACATGACGAAGATTTTGTCACCTCTTCAAATGTGATGTTCAATGTCAGCTGACCATTTAGTGAAAGTCAAAAGAATACTTATACCAAAAACTATGGACAAATAAATATCCGACTTTGTCCCATTTTTATTATTCTTGCGAATATCGTCAACATTTTAGTTAAACCCCATTTTTTTAAAAGGTAGAGTCGAATGTTATATTTAATATTTTTTATGGATTTTGGCATGATAAAATTCTTTGGAGTTGGGTTTTGAACAAGAGTTGACTCTTCAATCAATATTAAAAAGCAAATTTCATAATAAAGCAATATGCACTTACTTTCTTTGCTAGAATTAGACTGAAGATGTATGTCAATTTTTAATGTCCCAAAAAGTTTCCCCTCTTTAAACAATTTGGGCATATTTTTTGGCACAGAGAAAGAACCACCTTAACACACCTCAGTACCATTAGCCGTCATGTAAAGCAATTCATTTTCATGATAGCAATAAAATATGGAATTTGCCATTTTTTAAATGCACATTTCTCATAGTGACGGCGACTTGCTTCAACTATCGAAAAAATCTGACAACTACTTTAGCAAGTGGTTTACAGTCGGAAATTCACGTTGGTATGTAATAAAGTAAAATATTTACATTTTCCTTATTCTATCTCTACAGCTAAGCGAGTTTCATTAACCTATTTGGTCAAGAAAGTATTACCAATCATCAATAATTAAGTTCACTCCTTTCGGCACTGAGTCGAAACAACAGATTCCATAATCAAACATTTCCCAACATGGATTCCTGAAGCGATTTTGACATTCATTACTTAGCAACCGCTACACTCGTTAATTACATCCCAAAGGTCTGTCGTATAAGTAGTAAGCTAACACTGTAATCTTTAAAATGTCGACTGCGTGCGGAGTGAAAATATCGAGCGTTTTGGATCAAGTTCAAAGATTTCAAAACACAAAAGTCTAGACGTATGCCCTTGAAAGAAAAAAGGTACTGTCCGCAAACGTGATAGGTCGTTAACGACACGCGCTCTTAAAACACACTTAAAGAGAAAGTTAGAATTGATTGTGATTAAGAGCTTTTTGGTCTAGATTGTGGAGACTCAGCTAAATAGGACAATTGACCGAAACTTTTAGACCTGCAGCATGTTCACAAAAACACTTTTCGGTACAAATGGTTTGACTTTTTGATTTTGTTTTCGGTCAAGTGGGCGTAACTTCAACAATACTCAGTCAATCGCTACAAATGAAGTGTCAAAATACCCGAAATATATAACACTGCTTCCAATTATATGCCATAATGTATAATACGATGTATCGTGTGAAATTGAAAAAGGGGTAAGGGGTAACTTTTTTAATGTGCTATTTGAATAGATTTTGATTGACATGCTCATGTATTAAAGAAGACAAATATATGATAAAATTAACATTTAACAATTGTTTTGCAAAAGTACACTACTGACATAAAGCTTAGACTAAACATCTTTTTATCTATGGAACTAATTTTGATTCTCTTTTAAGATGATACAATACGAACGCATTACCAATGACCCATTCAAAAGTGTCAAATATTTTGAATTTGACGGAGTAGCTTAAAAGTGAAATATAAGTCTGTAGAAATGTCATGTCAGAATACTTATACTAAACTTAACACAAAAGGAAACTTACAATTGTTTATATCTTAAAATCATGCCTATCAAAATGAACCAAAATTGCACACACGATTACTTCAATACTCTACTCTAAAACAAGTAATTGACCAAGCAGGACCAAGCAGGAAGAGCACCTTCCTTTATATAGTTCAAATCCTCTATCATATTATAAGAATCACATAGGAAAAGGTACGCCCAGCTAAATGTCTGATTGCGCGGGTGAAGGCGTGGTATGCAACGATTCCACTTGAATCTCAAATTGGCCATATAACACAAACTCTTAAAGGTGACGTGACCAACAGAAGTGCACAATACGATCTTGAAACATCAAACATCGCCAAGAAAGGGCCAGCCAGGACAGTGTAATATAAAGAGAAATTGTAGAACTTCCAGATATGGCAACGTGCAGGACAAAAAATCTATTTGGATTAGATTCTCTAAGCATGAAGTTATTGTATCAAAATGTTTATAATTCTAGCATACTTAAATAGCAGGTACAACAAAAAGGCTGATGCAAGCACACGTGCTGATCGATACGTGATGTTGGAATAAAGATGTTAAATTGCTTTATCTTTGCACCCACTGCACTACTATTACTTAAGGAACCAACCTGGGACAAATTGCAAAAGAGTTGTTTTACCACCAAACATTTCTCCGAGTTCCTTAGATCAACATACTAAAAATCGGGTAAACGTTTCCGTTTAAAGTCCCAGGGATCCAAATGAGGTATAACAATTGATTCCGTCATGCGCTGTATGATGTTGTGCAGTAGCGTTTTGACGGAATAAATGGCAATGCCTCATTTACATCCTTGGGACTTCTATATGAAACGTCTACTACAAATCGGACAGATCTTTGCAGGGAACACTGTTAATAAGAGAGACAGATCAATACAGGGGTAAATTTTAAATCAAGTAAAATCGTGTTAAAATTACATTCATAAAGTTTATTATGAGAGAAGAAATATGATTGGACAAAATTCATGCATTTATTTTTTTTCATTTGCACGGTGCGTATTTTAATGAGAGTACGTAGTGCTCTTAAAACGTTTATGGCGACGTTGGACTGATTCATTTTATGGGCGGGTGTATACATCTTTTCGTTATAAAGATTACTGCAATGGATTTCATAACGTATTCAGATTTTTGTTAAAATGTTTGCAGTAATAAGGTGTATGAATTAAATTATTATCTGCATATTTAGTTTCTCGTGCATTGGTTAAATTATAATGCACTTGAGTCAGTTTGACCAGACTCCTAATGGGTATTCGTCGTCAAACTGAGCGGTCATGCATTGTTTCTTGCCAATGTACTCGAAGATAAAAGTATTCAGCTATAAATTAACCTCTAATCAACGAATTTTTCATTAGGGTTCGTCATGGAAACAGCCATGATCTGCTCATGACCAACCCACATTCAAATTCCTTTGTGGTTTGCACTGTAATCTGTTTTGATTCATTTGGGAGAGTTGCTATATTGATTGATTCTTGTCCGCCATCGTCTGACTTAAACTTAAGCGACACCTCAAATGATCACTGCAAGTTGTAATAATGTGTATTCAGTAGATATTGCAAAAACAGTTGATTTTTCTGCTCTGTTTACAGAATCAACCACTACCAAAAGAAGATCCATCCACAACGTTACCGAGTATAAATGCCGAATTAGATGTATTAAAAATACTTAGTTCTATATTCGATGGTTTCAGAAGACCACATGAAGGAATCAAAATGAGGATTGAACGAAGGAAATCTCACAAGTAATTACTCAAGAGATTAAGTAATTGATAAGGAAGTCCATTAAGTTACTTTACCACCGAGGTCTTTTGAATTGGAAGAGCAAGTTTCTTAAGGTTGGTGCAAGTCATCCCGAACGTCAACACGTACATTCTACACAATCAGGCAGGGTCTACGCATTTATCCGAAGGATCGCTATATTTCAAATGTTCGTTTATCCAAAAATTCATTATTCCGATTCCGAAGATTCATTTATCCGAACGTTCATTTTTTTCCAAGGTTTATTAATCCGAAGGTGCGTTTATCCGAAGGTTTGTTTATCCCCAAAAGAAATAAGGTTCGTTTATCAGAAAATTAACCTTCGGATAAACGAACATTCGGAATAACAAACCTTCGGAATAAAGAAACAAATGGTCTGATTATCAAACCATCGGAATAACGCCTACGTGGGTATAGGAAATTCCCGTATTCGGATCAGTGGCGTAAATTTCTTTTTGACATTGGGGGGGGATGGGGTTGACGAAAATTTATGAATGAAACAGGGTTTGCTGAAAAGATCCATTACTAGCACATATGCGCGCGAAGCGCGCTAAAAATTTTGCCATTTAGAAGCTAAAATCCTTAAATGTAATTGCAACTAGAACAAAATGCGCGCGAAGCGCGGGGAAATTTACCAATTTTTAAGTTATTATGGTAAAATATGAGGTTATTTTGGTCAAAAACACATGAACAGGCATCAACATTGGGGGGGGGGGACCATCCCCCCTCATTAAAATATTGGGGGGGATATATCCCCCCATCCCCCCCGGGATTTACGCCTATGATTCGGATAACGATCCTTCGGATAAACGAACGTTCGGAATAACGAATCTTCGGGAAAAAAATAACAGCAACTAATCAGACTATGGCATATTTTAGAAAAGCACCTGGTCGTAAGTTTTACTGACACCTGTTTGTGCAATTGTTCTTTCCGACGGAAACATTCCATTCAAATACCTATGTGTCAGACCACAACTTGACAGACGAACTGAGGCGTATTATGGCGCATATAACAGGAACACGTCTTACTCCAAGAATCAATCTTAATTCACCAACATCTAAGCCAGGAAGGTTCGCAAATGGTTGCCTTTCTAAAAAGTGTGTTTAATTCATGCTTTTAACAACTGACACGTATCTGTTTACATAAGAGCAGGCAAGGGTCTTCAAGTAAAACAAAACATATTTCATTTCACACTCGACAAAGCTTGTATGCTCATGTCACGCAAATGAATTCAAACTGGAACTTTTTTTTTTTTTTTTTTTTTATATTCGATGGTTTCAGAAGACCACATGAAGGAATCAAAATGAGGATTGAACGAAGGAAATCTCACAAGTAATTACTCAAGAGATTAAGTAATTGATAAGGAAGTCCATTAAGTTACTTTACCACCGAGGTCTTTTGAATTGGAAGAGCAAGTTTCTTAAGGTTGGTGCAAGTCATCCCGAACGTCAACACGTACATTCTACACAATCAGGCAGGGTCTACGCATTTATCCGAAGGATCGCTATATTTCAAATGTTCGTTTATCCAAAAATTCATTATTCCGATTCCGAAGATTCATTTATCCGAACGTTCATTTTTTCCAAGGTTTATTAATCCGAAGGTGCGTTTATCCGAAGGTTTGTTTATCCCCAAAAGAAATAAGGTTCGTTTATCAGGGGGGAAAATGAACAATATAAAAAATTAAAAAAAAAAAAAAAAAAAAACAAACCTTCGGAATAAAGAAACAAATGGTCTGATTATCAAACCATCGGAATAACGCCTACGTGGGTATAGGAAATTCCCGTATTCGGATTAACGAACCTTCGGATAAACGAACGTTCGGAATAACGAATCTTCGGGAAAAAAATAACAGCAACTAATCAGACTATGGCATATTTTAGAAAAGCACCTGGTCGTAAGTTTTACTGACACCTGTTTGTGCAATTGTTCTTTCCGACGGAAACATTCCATTCAAATACCTATGTGTCAGACCACAACTTGACAGACGAACTGAGGCGTATTATGGCGCATATAACAGGAACACGTCTTACTCCAAGAATCAATCTTAATTCACCAACATCTAAGCCAGGAAGGTTCGCAAATGGTTGCCTTTCTAAAAAGTGTGTTTAATTCATGCTTTTAACAACTGACACGTATCTGTTTACATAAGAGCAGGCAAGGGTCTTCAAGTAAAACAAAACATATTTCATTTCACACTCGACAAAGCTTGTATGCTCATGTCACGCAAATGAATTCAAACTGGAACTTTTTTTTTTTTTTTTTTTTTATATTCGATGGTTTCAGAAGACCACATGAAGGAATCAAAATGAGGATTGAACGAAGGAAATCTCACAAGTAATTACTCAAGAGATTAAGTAATTGATAAGGAAGTCCATTAAGTTACTTTACCACGGAGGTCTTTTGAATTGGAAGAGCAAGTTTCTTAAGGTTGGTGCAAGTCATCCCGAACGTCAACACGTACATTCTACACAATCAGGCAGGGTCTACGCATTTATCCGAAGGATCGCTATATTTCAAATGTTCGTTTATCCAAAAATTCATTATTCCGATTCCGAAGATTCATTTATCCGAACGTTCATTTTTTCCAAGGTTTATTAATCCGAAGGTGCGTTTATCCGAAGGTTTGTTTATCCCCAAAAGAAATAAGGTTCGTTTATCAGAAAATTAACCTTCGGATAAACGAACATTCGGAATAACAAACCTTCGGAATAAAGAAACAAATGGTCTGATTATCAAACCATCGGAATAACGCCTACGTGGGTATAGGAAATTCCCGTATTCGGATTAACGAACCTTCGGATAAACGAACGTTCGGAATAACGAATCTTCGGGAAAAAAATAACAGCAACTAATCAGACTATGGCATATTTTAGAAAAGCACCTGGTCGTAAGTTTTACTGACACCTGTTTGTGCAATTGTTCTTTCCGACGGAAACATTCCATTCAAATACCTATGTGTCAGACCACAACTTGACAGACGAACTGAGGCGTATTATGGCGCATATAACAGGAACACGTCTTACTCCAAGAATCAATCTTAATTCACCAACATCTAAGCCAGGAAGGTTCGCAAATGGTTGCCTTTCTAAAAAGTGTGTTTAATTCATGCTTTTAACAACTGACACGTATCTGTTTACATAAGAGCAGGCAAGGGTCTTCAAGTAAAACAAAACATATTTCATTTCACACTCGACAAAGCTTGTATGCTCATGTCACGCAAATGAATTCAAACTGGAACTGGACCATGAAACGTTAGCCTAGCTAAGTTAACCGTGCAAATATTCAGTATTCGTGGAACCTTGATCCAGAATATTCATTGATTTTAAAAACTTACTTCTTGAGTTAACATAGATGTATGCAATGATACTCTTCACTTTTTTTAGCTTGAATTCTCCCGGGATGTGCAACAAATGATTTACACTACCTGTACAACCTTGCAGGGATGTTGCATGTAGTATTTTGAAACAACGCCGAGTAGGCTGTAAGTAATGTAGTAGCAACCATGAAGTAGATCATTTTAGTCGCAAAGAAATAAATTGTTTTGTTATTTTTAAAAGCTCGTCCATAGCATCCTAATTGAGCTAGCAACTTTCGTGAATTTCAATTACAAGAGCTTTAATGCTTTAAGATGCTTTGAGAAAATTGAGAGAGTAGATTCATGCGTGAAGCCGATTTCTTTTAAAAGTTATACAACTTGAAATCTTACAAACGTGGGAACTATACCTACGCATAAGATTCATGCATGGGTTGCACAGATACAATACAAGGCACAATAGAAGAAGGGATGTACAAGGCCTGCAGTACGTAACTATAAGAAAAAAAGGTGCGAAAGAGGTTCTAAACTTGTCCTCTATATGGAACCCTGTAAGGTTCTTCAAAGAAACCAAAAATCGTTGTATAAGCCCTTTATTGGTTCTGTTAGGAACCTTTTGGGAACCATTTTTGAGGGTTCCATTCTTGAAGGTTCCATATAGAGGACAAAAAGGTTCTAAAGCCGTATTTTTTCTTAGAGTGTACTTGTGCTGTGGTGACACAGTATCTATGATGTGACATTTCTTTATTTTTGTGGCGCCCCCTGTTGGTGTAAGAAAGAAAGTCAGAAAAACTGACGGGCAAAAGCCTCTATATAAATTTCTTTTTTTTTTCTGTTAACTTTTGTTTCCAATGATACTAAATTCTTATTAAGCATGCTCGCTAATGCTACCGGCAATATTTTGTCTGCCAGAAAACAACAGAGGGCGTCCTATGTGACATCATAGGTCAAATCATCTATTACAGCGAGGTTTAGATGCCATACACGATGTCTGTACGTGAAACGTGGAATTCTTTTGTTCGATCGATTTCCAGAACAAAAGAATTGTACATTCCAACTACAAACACGCATTTAATCCTCACCCATGAAACCTCATTTTGAAACTAAAGGTGTAATAAAGAGAATAAGGTTTTTACTACCTATAAGAAAATGTAAGGAGAGGCTTCAATACTCACCCGCTGGTTGACCGGTGGTTTATGGCGGCTGAACCATGTGTTTCATGTTTAGAACAATAGAAAGGAGTCCAACCGCAAGGCACCGGGCGGAACCGGCCAGCAACCGCAACCAGCGTTTGAGTTTTGAAGTCATTCCTTTATGGCAAATCCACATAGGTTACATTCGAGTTTCAAAGGACAAACAGGTCGTACAGAGTCAATTGTTTAAAATAGCATATTCATAAATCCTATACCAAAATATTCGTCTTAACACACAGAGGGCGAGGTGGCCGTGCGGTCTAAGACCCTCGTTCTGAAGCAAATCCGAAATGTCGGAATTTCTTATCACACAGCATTGAAAATATTGTAGTGTGATTCGGGAATTCTTCCATTGTGATCATCCCGGTCTGTCATTGTCACTTTAGGTATCAGTTTCCCTTCCAATCCCAACTGTGCCAGGGTGGAGAGATATGTTTTAATCCTGCATGGAAACATGATAAGGCTTCGTCTTGCAGTCGACTGATATACCTGCTAATGATGACGGTGTTGCCGGGCGGTGGTGTTGTTGTTGTTGTGATGATGATGATGATGATTGATGATGATGATGATGATGATGATGATGATTGATGAACCACAAAGAGTACAAAAAAACTCTAAAAAATTTTTTGAATTAAAAGTAAATTTGTGTATATCCCTAACGTCGATCCCTTAACTGCATGTAAATGCACTTTGGAAAAAAAAATCACGGAGAGGACCTCTGCCTCAGATGGGGGAAATTACCCCTAGATCTATCAAAAAAGATAATGCTAGCTCCTTCGTCAGATTTCCCTCAAGGTAAATTGGGTTCAAATTACTTGACCTCATAACTCAAACACCAAAGGATATACCTGTGGCAAACGATTACCAAATGTTAATCCATGGATGAGACGAACAGTTTGGTGCTGGTTTATTGGAGGAGTTTAAACATTTGATTCCGAATAGACGATGACCTTTGACCTCGCATGTCAAAGCCTATGTAATTTTGAGAAGGTTGAACAAGATACAGGATAACATTTTCTCTACAGAACGGTTTTACCTTCATATAAGCAATCTTGTTTGTCCAGAAGGACTCGAATCATAAACTTTGGGTTTGTGAGCTCTGTTACTCCATTCAAGATTGCTAAACCATGCAAGCCGATCTGGCGAGAAGCCGCAATATTTGTAACACAAAATCATGCAACATGGAAGTAATCGTCAATATAACAGCATTCATTTTGAACACAGGTGGCACGATTTCGTAATGTGTTAAGATGAATGTATACCTAGAAAAACAGATCCGTTTACTTATTCAGTTTTGAGCCGCTCGTGTAGTTGTACAATTTGATAATTAATGTCGATTCCTTATGAATGGTGGACTACCCGTGGTAAATTTGACGAGCTTGATTCCAAGAGGGTCCAATTCCAATGACTGCCACATATCAATTTCTCATTAACATTATATTTTTCTTGTCAAAGTCTAAGTTTCGCAATAAAAATGTTTGACATACATTTTGATCAGTGTTATTTATTAAAAAAGTATGTCGATCATTTTGTAAAGTATGTAAATGAGAAATTGATATATGGCAGTCATTGGATATGAGAACCTTTGGAAACAAACCCTTCTATTGTTTGTTTTTACGAGGAAGCATTTTCTATTAGCTTCTATTACAGTCAATTAACTGTTTTTATTAGTTGCCTTAAACCGGGAAAGATAAATACTTGCCAATGCCGGCTGTGTTGTGTAAGTAAATGTCTGCTTAACTTTTGTTTTCAAATGGAATCTTTGTATTCATTACTCATTTGAAATTCTACATCTTTATATTAATAGGCAACATGTACTTGGTGGTACAAGTAAGGACAAAAAAAGTAGACTAATAAACAAATAACGATCTTAGGTTTTGAAAGTAACGAGGTTTTGAACATAGATTTTATCTATTACATTCTTACTTTTAGGTCTGTGAAATTCTTACTTTTAAATCAGATCTAAAAATACCTGTTATTAATTAGACTGAAATTTGAAAAAAAAATCAGTATCGTTTGCTTGAATGATTGTGTCTTTGTCACTTTCTTGTCATCGCTTTCATCTATATAAAATCGCAATTTTGTTTACATTGTTTGTCATGGATGTAATGTTTTCAAACATACGTTTATACGACTCTTCTACTGCTATCATATTCAAAAGTAGAATAGATTACTACGGAGTCTGAATGCAGTTCGGGAAATAAACGTTTGTTTACCGGTACGTTATTTTTTGAATAATGGTTTGGTAACGAAAGTTTCGACATTGTTGGCTTGAAAATGGCTTTTAAACTTGACTAATGCTCTCTGTCACCTTGCATTCTGATACTGCTAGACATAAGCGTGTTGTATTAACATTTGTGTATTATCTTGCATCTACTGTTAATGTTAATATTCACCGAAATAATCTAACGTATGTTTCATAGGATACCAATAGTACACTTATTGATTTTAAAATGTATTGATATAGCATAACTTACATGCTGAACTCCACATTATATTGCTTATTCTAATTTGCGTATGATGATATGATCAGGTATTGAATTACATGTTAAGTAACGTAGGTTTCATTAACCTTGCGAGACTTCTCGATTACATTGTATTACAAAATGGACTAAGTGTGAAATTGGCCACTTGCTGTAGACATGGAATCACTCTTTTAACAAGGGTAATGTTCAAAATAAATACATGTCTTGTTTTAAAAAACGGATACTACAAAGTAGTAATTTTTCGTGTGCTACACAGGGTTCTGACCCTGGTCTTTGCCTTAAACAATATCGCATAATTTTTGAAAGTATAAATACTTGCCTGTTTCTTCTGTGGTCACAATACTTAACATTGTTATCTCTGGACTCTGGTTTAATTTTTGACATGCAATCGAGTATCTTGGGGTCATTTGTGTATTATCTTGCATCTACTGTTAATGTTTAATATTCACCGAAATAATCTAACGTATGTTTCATAGGATACCAATAGTACACTTATTGATTTTAAAATGCATTGATATAGCATAACTTACATGCTGAACTCCACATTATATTGCTTATTCTAATTTGCGTATGATGATATGATCAGGTATTGAATTACATCTTAAGTAACGTAGGTTTCATTAACCTTGCGAGACTTCTCGATTACATTGTATTACAAAATGGACTAAGTGTGAAATTGGCCACTTGCTGTAGACATGGAATCACTCTTTTAACAAGGGTAATGTTCAAAATAAATAAATACAAAATCCTTCCGCGGAAGGATTTTGTAATGTGCTTAAAAATGTTCATGTGCATCGGCTAGTGTTTCTAGACTTTGTGCTCAAACTACATTTTTATAATGCATGTTAGATTGGATATATTGATGGATACCTATTACTTATTATATTCGTCATGTTATTTTACTGATATATTTTTCTATGTAACACATGAAATTTAGAAATCGAAGCTAAGAATTAGCAGATACTGTTTCAAAATGAAAAACAAAAAATAAAAGGCTGCCGATTTGGAAACCTGTACACCTACCACAGAATTAAATAACGTTATTATACTCTTGTCTTCAAGCTAGTCCTACAAAGTTCAGGCCGAGGCACACCTGAACGGTGTATAACTGTAAGCTGACTATCCCAGATAGGCATACACAATTTATTTTATCATTTGTTTATTAAAATATTGGTTCAAGAATTTGGAATGTGCAAAACAATTACAATGGCAATACTATTTAATACATTGTAGAATGTCCTTATGAATACAGATTATAATCTCCACTCTGATGTGGCCATTTATGTCCAGCGAAGACTCCAAAATGACATCATGCGGTGTCAAAGTTCCACAACATAAATCCACGGGCATCTTCAGTAAGTATATTTCCCTTTCGGAGCAGTCCTGAAGATGACGTTGTCCAGCGATTTAAGAAGATAAGGTTCTATACGTCCCTTACGAAGACAAATATTCTGCAGTAAACAGTCCGGGATGCGTAAAAACCTCGAATTCTGTCTGTCCCAAATGTGTGCTTTTAGGATCACAATTTGGAATTCTATATTTCATTTTTCAGTTCTTCCTGCTTTAAAGATGACAGCAGGTAAGTTGCGGCTTTACGCTCCTGTGCAATCAATACTGCACAGATCACCAACTCTGCAGATCAAAATTAACTACTGGCAATCTTCTTTAGTAAGATCGTCTATATTTATACTTGATAGCTAGTTTCCCCCATTTCTAAAGAGGCACGACATCATCTTACATTATTCCCAATTTAAGGGGGTTATCCCGTTCCTAATGGGAATTTATTTTCCACTGCAAAAAGTGATATACTGTAACAGCCATATGTGGTAAAGTCTTAGCTTTGAAATACTTTTTATTTGACTAAAATCCAACATTATGGATGAAAAACGTCACTGTTGGTGCCAGATGGAAACATGAATGCCGTCGTGTACCTCGACATTTTGGAAATCACTGTCTGCCACATGCAAGAAGGGTTTATGAAAACAATTTTCGGTTGCAAGACGACAACGTCACGCCGCACATGGCCGCCGTAGTGAGACAAATTCTTGAGGCAGAGGGGATGGAGCAGAAGGGACTGATTGGCATTTAAAAAAGTACTATTGAACATTTCAATGCATGAAATACCCCTTTTCCTTTCAGGCTGAGAGGACACAGTTCGTTAAGGTTTAATTGTGGACTAAGTTCATGGTGATATGTTCGGAAGAAACTGATCAAAATCAAGTAGTGTGGCGATATACACCAAAGATATCATAAATAACTCACACTGTAAGAATCACTCCATAAAAAAGTGGTTAAAAACATTTTATTCAACTTTATGAGCAACAGTGTATCTTCGTGACACTAAAGTGACACGATAGTGTTAATGTGTCGTTAAATACAATACCTACTCCTCCCCCTCCTCCCTCAAAACATGAAACCACTTAAAATGTTCATTAGCTCATTAATTCCGGACAGGCGCAATGTATGATAGTCTCTCTTAGGATTTCTATGAAAAAGTATTATCCAATATTTATGGAGGCGATGAGAGTAACTGTCATTATGAAAACTGTTTCTAATTTGCTTTTATCTTCGTAACACTAAATGACACGATAGTGTTGATGTGTCGTTAAATACAATACCTACTCCTCCCCCCCTCCTCAAAACGGAAACAACTTTAAATGTTCATTAGCTCATTAATTCCGGACAGGCGCAACTTATGATAGTCTATCTTAAGATTTCAATAAATAAAAAAAATTAAAACGGTTAAATATCATAAAATGTAAAAAACTTAAAAAAAAAAACTGCTTCTAATTTGCTTTTATCTTCGTAACACTAAAATGACGTGATAGTGTTGATGTGTCGTTAAATACTAATGCCTCCTCCTCCCTCAAAATATGAAACCACTTTAAATGTTCATTAGCTCATTAATTCCGGACAGGCGCAATTTATGATAGTTTCTCTCTTTTAAAGACACTATCAGTGATTTGCTATATCAGCAAATCGAAAAAATCATCAAAAATCAGATTTTTGCATGTATGCAACAAGTACAGGTATCCTAACATACCCTGCAAATGATAAGACCAGAAGCATACTAATAAGGACAGAATCGGAGATTTAGTCATTACTGTCGAACGGACACTTACTACAACACGTAATTGAATGGAGAATCGTCTCTTGGAACACTGCCGTTTTCTTCCTTTTCTGTCAATTCTACAGCTGGAAAAGGTAACTTAATTATGAGAATTCTACAGACTTACATTCACTTGAAGTATTCCTGCAAATTCAAATATTTTTCCAAATCACTGATAGTGTCTTTTTAAGATTTCACTTAAAACGTATTATCCAATATTTATGGAGGCGATGAGAGTAACTGTCATTATGAAAACTGTTTCTAATTTGCTTTTATCTTCGTAACACTAAAATGACGTGATAGTGTTGATGTGTCGTTAAATACTAATGCCTCCTCCTCCCCCTCCTCCCTCAAAATATGAAACCACTTAAAATGTTCATTAGCTCATTAATTCCGGACAGGCGCAACTTATGATAGTCTATCTTAAGATTTCAATAAAAAGTATTATCCAATATTTATGGAAGCGATGTGAGTTACTGTCATTATGAAAACTGTTTCTAATTTACTTTTATAAATAGGTACACAAAGTTACTATTTACCAGAGACGAATAGGTGTAGTTTGTCTTTCATTTGCAACCTCTGGTGTACTACCCGACAAATCCAATTCATAATTAGTGTATTAACAGTCACAGTTTTCATTAATCATTTTTGTAAAAACAATGTTTCTTGTTTGTCAATCATATTAGTGTATTAACAGTCACAAATGTCATTAATCATTTTTGTAAAAACAATGTTTCTTGTTTGTCATGTATCCCTAGTTGAACATCAATCTCTAGCATTGCTCCGAACATGAAACTGATACCGACACAGAGGGCACACGGGTATTAAAATATGAACGATGTCAACGCATTACCTTTCAAGAATCCATGCTAACGAAACCGGAGCTTGACTTCTGGGTGTATAATGACATGGAAGAGATACGCACGTAGATCACGTATCTTTTTTTTCTAAAGGATTCAAAATCCATATCTGGAAGTCCGTTTATCAAATTTCTCAGGGCTAAAGCATGTGCATAATGACTTGGAATTGGTTTCAAATGACCCATATCGAGAGTTGGTTTGATGGGAATTGGTGGCATATTTTCCCACCTGTTTTCATGTTTTGCCGCATTTGCTTTCTTTCAATCTTTTGTCGTGTATGCTTCAATGGTTGCAATGGTTTAGATGTACCGGTTGAGAACAACTTTCTCTGTCCCCAGTTATCTCATATCCCTTTTCTTGCTTCATGTACCACCTTTCTCGAAAAAACTGCAAACAAATTGTGTCTTGCATGAGACACTATTTTAAGACGCGACTGTGAAGCTAATTTTTAGCCGTGTCCTTAGAAAAATTCGTCTTGCATTAGGACGGTCTTTTGGATGGACCACGGTTTAAAAGCCTTTTAAAGTTTAAGACATGACTACTCTACGACAAAATGCGCATTAACTCTACCTTAATTATAGGAGGATAATAGACACATAAATTGAATAGTGACTTTAAACAAGTCACTTTGTCTTCGAGTCATGTCTTATCACAAAAATATATGGATATACTAGACATGACTCATATGACAAAAGTCATAACTACAGACTTGTGGTAATTATGTTGACTTGCACAAAGACGCCAATTGCGGGACATAGACTACTGAAGACAGGTCTCCATGCTAGACACAATTGTTGCAGTGTGATCTTAATGTCCTTGACAATATATGAATATTTGCAACATGATGAAAGTATTAAATTTTTCGACCGTCTTGTTCTCAAAATAGCTTTTAATTTCCAGAAATACCAAAAAAGGCTTTCGAAATGCACCAACTTGAATAAGGAACTTCCCACAAAGAAAGTATTAAAGCCATTGGAATCAATTCGGAAAAAATGTTTTTTGATCGGTGGTACTCTTAGTGTAGTAATCAAAAAAATGTATTCAAAACGAGCCTGTAAAAGATCAATGAACAGACTCTGTTTATTTTGCATGCTTGATCTATAGGAATATCAGGAGTGTTTAATCGGTGCTATGACATGATTTCCGAAGAAAGCGTAAGAAAAATAAGACAAATTTCAAATATGAAATAGCAAAATACACTCGTTCTTTTCAGGTGAAACTAACTCTGTAGGATTTCTATACATACTTTTCCCCCAAACGTTATATTTTGTTCTGGTTCTGCTTGCAGTGTACATACAATAAGTTAATACACCAATGTTTGAGTAATTTCCTCCGGAAAGCTTGTTTCAATATTAAGGATTATAAACATCAGAACAAATATTAAAGCGGATAAGATAAATAGTCTGAGAAGTTATACGCTTCTTTAAGCGGCACTGGCACATTTTCACAAAATATGAAATTTCTACAATTTGCTCTCAAATGATAGTCTAGGCCATTGAAAGCATAGAGGTACATCTACACATAAAATAACATATCAAAAAAACAGTAGGGACGTTATAAGAGGTTAAAGAATCCAGGTAATTTGTAGGCTAACTTTTTAAGTTTCCATAATTTAATCAACAAATGTGTATATTACATGATATCATAGATTCGTTGCTCATTGATATTAAAAACACAAAGGTGACACAGGACCGGTCAAACAGGGTGCATCCCATGGTAACACATGCTACGGTGCGTTTTCTTGTGTTAAGCACCATTCCGTCGTCAGCTGAATTAATGTCGCTGGAGACATTAATTAGATAATCGTTCGTTTACCCATAGGACGCTGATGGTTTAATCATTCAGTGAGGGCTAGTTGTATATACAAGGCTTTACAACCATCAAAAATATCGATTTTGAAAACAATCTTGAGGGCGCACTATTTTTCAAAGTGCCAGGTCTCAAGAAGATATTAGCAAAACTACAATAACGCAACAAGAAAAGCCCTTCGACTTCATTGATCGTTTTAACAAACCCAAAAAAATTTTATCACAACTAGAAGCTTTCTGAGTATCTGGACGTGGTAGAGTGACGGAAAATTTGGTCAACAAAAATTCCGATTCTGCTTATCACAAACTGTTCAAATGCGACAGTGCAAGTCCAAAAACTTTCTTTCTTTAATTAATTTATTTGGACAAAGAGTGGTGTTCTGTGCGAGACGTTTGCGCGGAAAGTCTCGTTTAGCCATTGTCATTATGCCTACAAAAATAAGCCAGAATGAGTTGACTTTCAATAGGGGGTATGGAATTTAATGGGGCAGGTGCAGGGATAAAAGAACATGCAACACCAGGTAAAGCCTGTGAAAAACCTTCGATTGGAATGAAAGTGAGGGCGTGGAAACACGACACAAGCTGATGGTTGTTATTGGGGTTTCAAAGTAGAGGTCAATTTGTTTAGAACATGCCCAGAAAAACCCAAAATTTACCAAAAAGAACTGTTGACCCGAGAACAGAACCATGCTGAGGTTTTGTTCTGGGTCAACAGAACCATGCTGATGTCAAAAGATCATTAACGGGTGAACTGCACTAGTCTAATTTATGGTAAGAAGAGTAGCAAGATCAACTAAAAAAATTACACGAGCCAATGGGTTAGATATACCAATTTAAGACATGTTCAACTTTTTGGACATAAGTGAAATACTTCTAAAGTACATGGACCTGGAGTGGCAGAACAGAGATAGGCAAACAGTTTCATAGGCTAGGGCCACATTGCTAAAAGCCTGTCAACCATTGACTTTTGTACGAGGAATAGTGAGGAGCGTCTTATCATCAAAGTTATACCACAATTGTCACGAAAATACAGTGCAAATTTCAAGCACATATTTTATGTGATATGTAGTGATTCATATGAGATTTTCCTAAATCGATTCCCTACCTTTTATTTGGTTACAGAAATAAATTAAAATGAAAACAAAGGGTGATTTGTATATGCTTATATTTCAATAGAAAACATAGGCTGACTTTCTTATTTGCTCCTATACGAAATTATAAATTTCACAATATTTGTACCAAAGAAACAGCTTAATCCTTTGAGATGGGGATATTTATGTTAGAAAGCTTTACACCTGTGCCAAAATCAGAATTTGCAAATTTTTAGGGACATCAGTTATTTTAAATCTCTCGTTGCACCTTTGAAACAACACGCTCACGATAACAAATGGAACTCTTTAAGGTGTGGAGTAGCTGGTGTCCTATCAGTTCTGAAAACCAGCCCGGCTTCTCTATTCTGTACTTCGATCTGTGGTCAACGATGACAGATAAGATCAGTGAGCGGAAGAGGTGATGACAACTCTCGAACGTGATAAAGCGATGGATTCGGTAAATATTACCAAGGTGGAAGTTTAGGGACGGCTTCAAAAGCCAACCTTCAGTTGACCGGCGGTTCAAGACGGTTGAATCGGTTCATTGTTTAGACCATGATATACTTCCAGTCGCAGCGAGCGATTGGCGTGCGCAATACCGGATTTTGACCCAAGATCAAGTGTTACGCATGCTTACGCGCAGAAATCGCTCGCTGCGACTGGAAGTATATCATGGGATTTAGACCAATAGTGCACAACCTACGGAAAGACACGGGCGACGAATGATGTTGCCCTAGAATCATGAGAATGTTAAAAAGTTGCCCATCGTACTATAGGATATCAAAATGATTTTTGACCCATGACCCAAATCGTAGCTCATAATTAAAAATTACTAGACATGTTGCTATTATAGCTGTATCGTAAATAATAATAATTAAAAAAACAGCTTATTGACAATATTTACACTACCCTAACTTGTATTAGCTACGTACAACATAACAACCAATACCCACATCGCATCATAAACTTCCGATTAACGCTGTTCTTTTTTTCAATTAAAAAAATTCCATCTGAACCGTTAATATTGGTAATCCATGAGTGCCTAATCTTACGTGCAAATTCGACGTATTTGTAAGAAATTCGCAATTTTGTATTTTGAAACAAACGAATTATATTAGACACACCAAGTAGGACCAATCGACCAAAGGACAAAGCAAACGACTCCCACTCCCAAAAAGAAAATACCCACACACTCATAACGATTTTAATCGGAGATATACAGAGGGTCCAAAAAAGGTTTACCCTTTTTGTCTGCAAATTTCACAAAAGTTGGTGGGCATATCAATTTTTTAAAAGATTACAATATCTTGTTAGAACCTGGTGAAAACGGCATTGAAAACAAAGCTCAAATAACAAAATGGTGGCGTGTAGCGAAAAATGGTCAAAAACCACCTTGCACGCAGGTAAGTCTATGGAGCTCAATACCATTGCCTGAACTGTAGCGGGCCTACTCACTGTAACAAACGGATGTGGCCACTTTGTGACCCACTGACACACATGACCCTGATGAATTCAACAGACTTATGGAATAAAGTGCACTTGATTCCGTAGAATTCGTCAGGGTCATGTGTGTCAGTGGGTTACAAAATGGCCACACCCGTAACAAACTATTGACCACCCTTCAAGTTTGTGTGAAGAATTTACCGTTTCAAAATGAATGAGAGAATATCTCAACCGTGAAATTGAACCCTTGAATACACTTTCAAATGTCTATTTACATAATAATTAAGTTGATTTTAATTAGAGGGAAAAGGGGTTTGCATATTTTTCAATGTTTGCGACAAGATCATAAAGAAGAAATATTATATGCAGTTTTATTTTTAAATTATAAGAGAAAGTTGAAATGATTTGAGATGCTTCATTTCTTATCTTTGTGGTTATTAATAAATACCAAGTCCCGTGACAGAGTGCGTTGATCAATGCTTAATGTATCAAACTTTCATATAATTTGTGACTGCTAACATAGTACCGATAGACTTACAAAGTACAAAGTGGATTTGATCTTTTTTTTTTCCTCTAGATGACGGTGATTTTGTAATTTCAGCTTTGTATTCAACGCTGTTTTCATCAGGTTCCGACAAGATACCCACTTTTGAGAAATTTACAGATGAAAAAGTATAAACTTTTTTGGACCACTCTGTATTTATAACTTTAAAACAAGACGAGCCATTTTGTTTTTTGAAATTTACATCAATAAATATGTAATTTAGAAAAAAGAATAACACTTTATAAGATCAAAACAATCTTTCATAAATAGGACATTCACGAAGACGTGCGTAATCGTATCAGATTACAGATGACCAAAAATTCCACAGTAGTGTTCAGTGAGATCTATTGATCATAAACAAAAATAAATTATTTGTTGCAAAAATCTTATTAAAAATTACCTCAGTTGGGTTTCAATGGTGCATTTGAAGTTTTGTGCACCAGACTATTTCCCTCCACGATTGACTGGATTAGGTACAATGAATTTATTATGCTGGTTCAGGAAAATCCGTCTATCTAAAGAACACCTAAACTTTGGAGCAAATGACGAACGCTCGTTGTCAGGAATTAAACATGTTTTTTCTGTTTGGCATTTGAGTGCTATGAAAATATAATCTGCCAAAGGAAGTTTACGGTAAGTATGTGTGTGTGTTATATATTTTTAAAACTCACAATCATATCAACTTACTTCAATCAATATCACTCCTGCATTTTAGCAAGGGAAAGGTTATATACATGATACTGCGCTACTAACCTATTATTGCTTTCAGATGCCCTAGACGCAGGACCTTCTAATGACTCTACGGTGGGGTCAAAACGCCTTAGGGGCGGCACTTTCTGAGTTACTTCATGTAACCTTTATCTTTATGGATCTCCTTTAAAAGTAACAATGACGTCATAATCCTATCATATTTCGAATTTCCCTGTTTTTCACACAAAATAGATCGATGTTCCGTTTTTAGCCAAAAATTGAATAAACACTTTGCTGAATATAAGAGACAATAGTTATTCTAAGCAACTCAGTAAGTTATATGCATATGTCGTTAAGATATTCTTCCACGGTTACACAAATTAAAGCACATTTTTTGAATAGCGCCCCCAATTTTTAAAAAGTTTGAGATTTTTACACGGTTGCATTGGTAACTGGCTAGTAAACTATAGATGAGTTGACATGTGACGTCAACGCCCGGCAACGAACAAAACACTGCCCGGCAGTATGCATGAGCATCTGCAGGGCCAGTGCTTTTAAAATTCGCGCTCAATCAGGCGTGATAAGGCTATTGAATGCATTAACTGTATGGGCATATTCTTCGCACCTCTAACATGTCAGTAGACCAGGTGCTAACTTGTGTTTGTAAACATTGATGTCACCTCATCTATACCTGTGAATGGTTAAACTCGAAAACGGCCCGGGGAAACGGCCTTCCAATATGAAATAGCCGGGAAATAGAGCCATGTATCTACGCTCATCCATTAGTTGTTTTATTGGTTCAGGGGATAAGCAGCGATAATACAAAGATCAATTAACATTTGTGTTTGAGGTAAGACTGTACAGATCGTGGTGCACAATATTTTGCTAATAAATCTGGGATACTCAACGTGAAAAGGCTTTTTTGATCGTCGGAATTTTGATACGCACGTATAGAAATTACAGAATCGAATAAAACGTACTGCCTTGTCTTTAATACACGGATTTCAAGCCAACCACATGCAGGTTATGTTAGCACGTCTATGCCAGTAACAAAAATACCAAATTACAAATTGTGATGATTTTTTCGATGTTTTGGATCAGCAAATCGCTGCTTATCCCTTTAAGTGGTACGGATTGAACTAAGATCCTGCAAATACAAGCACCTATTCAGGTGTTGTTTCCCGTAATCATCCATCTTTCAATTCAATTTGATGGACTTACTCCAAATTCCTAGGACATCATTTAGGGCTTTTGACCTACATGTGGTGGGTTATTTTGAGCATTTAGTGATTGTACCAACACGTATTATGTAGACAACATTGCCATAAGATGAATTACTTCAGGTAATTTGTTTTGAACATTTTCAGGTAATGACCAAAAGTGACGCAAACTAAAGCGGTCAACTTTGCGGATGTTTTTCATTTTGCAGTTGCTTTGTTTTTGGAGATCTGCAAATGTCCGCAAATATTAATAATAACTTCACGAAAAGCATTCGTATTGATACATTATATGATTTGATGATTTATAATAAAAGGTTATCAAAGTCAAGTTAACTCTTTGCGTGCGGCAGGCGAGTATAATTTTTGTCTTTTCTTGTTATAAACATTTCCAAATTATTTATTTTCATGAGCAAATGCAGAATCAGCGTGAAAATGCATTTAAGTGAGTCCAACGAAGACCTAACCTTTGTTGTTCATTTTAAGATGACATCCCAAATGACCTACAAATATTTGGAAAGCCATCTCAAATGCCACTTCTGACTTATGTGTTATAACTTATACAGAATTGTCCAGCGTGCAAAGAGTTAAAATTGCAATTGGATTGTCCGAATTCAAACAAAACAAGAAGATGGAAAACATCGCAGGTAGTCAACAGAAGCCTTCACTATTTGATTGCTGAGCAGAGCTGCAACAAATATATTACAGCGATAGAGATTATAATGCTTCGTCACAGTACAAGTAAACCTCAAACTTTGCAGGAGCTGAAGAGCATCACATCACAATTGCCAGATTTCTTTAGTTTTATCGTCTCAAACAATCTAAAGACCAGACACTACAGCGTGTGTCAACAAAAAACGCAGGGTTTAACGTTTCACTATGCTTTTTATCCCACCTCATTTCGACACTCCTGTCTAGAGATAGAGTGCATTGAAGAAGAGTTGTGAATTCCAAGCTGGTCCAATTAGTGACATCATTTAAACCCTGTGAAAGGTTTGAATTCAGTACAGATGAGAGTCTGTGGATCACAAAAGAGGACACGTGTGGCAGGATTAAGCTTGCAAATAAGCATTATTTCAATTATATAGAAAGCATTGTAAATCATTTGAACTGTAAATTGTGTTAAAGTGGAAGAGAAATTTTAAAATAATGGACATGATTTATTGTGATCATAGATTTTCCATGTAAGTATTTGAACTGATTAATGTCTTTTAACTCAAGGTGCAATACCATGTCCAAGATTTCAATTCCAATGTTAGTCTTGTTTATTTGATATGATATCAGAAACTACCTCCACGATGCCTTGAAACAATGATTGTCCAATTATTAAAGGTACATTTCGTGATTCCAGCATCATCTGTTTTATTCATTGCTTACTAAATATCCTTGAAAAAAGCTTATTTACAAAATTTGAGTTCATCCCGATCTTGCGGTTTTATGTTATGAGCAATTGCTTGTTTCCCATGGTCCCATAGGCCACTGTGCTGTAATTTCTGTCCGTTTACAGACAGGAAAATACAAATTGCGAATTTCTTAACAGATGCGACCGAATTTGTACGTAAGATTTGGTACACCTGGATTATTAAGGCTAGTGGTTCAGATGATATAAAAATCTCAACTTTATTTTAGGTTAGTCGGGGGACAAGGTTGTGGATCACGAAATGCCCCTTTAAATTTATGTGATACCTATCATCAGTTGTTATAAGCAAAGTTTTGCTCTAGTTTGAATGTCTTCAATGCCAGCTTACATTGTACATAACTGGTCGTTGTGTTAAGGTTTATCGCGCTGTTTTTCATTGTTGTTCCCGCGTTGTTCATATAAGTACGCGTGAGTTCACGTCTATGTTTTGTCTGTTTTAATTCCAGGACCATTTTCCAACTGTATTAGCTCTGTCTATGTTTTGTCTGTTTTAATTCCAGGACCATTTTCCAACTGTAATAGCTCATGCAATACATTATTTATATTATTATTATTAATATTACACTTTAATGCAATTCACTCAACCAGAAAGTGGCACAAACTCGATTTTGTGTTCCGCAGTAAACTGCAGTTATCTCTCGATCGAACAAGCAAAAGAGATGAAACAAAAAGTATTGGAAATCCTGGTCTTTTTTCTTTAATGTGATGCTCAAAACGACTTACTTATGTTGAGATTTAATTTTGAAAAAAAAAGTTTTCGATTGTACCATTTTTTGAGACAAGCTGTGGTCACGCTTGAAAACCATCAATAGTCCTCTGACAAGGAGTGTGCATTGGCAGGAGTGTGTAGCGCGCGGTTCAGGTTTTGATGGCATGCGCGATCTGTGTACTTGTCTTAAAATGTGGAATTTGTTGTTGGGGGCTCGATTGAACCAAAGAATTTCCCGCTTCACGTACAAGTACAGACATCACGTATGGTATTACAAATCAGTAATCGGTACAAGTTAAAGGGATAAGCAGCGATAATGCGTAAGAATAAAAAATGTGGAAATTCACTCTTTAGTTTATAAATCAAAGATAAGTATGTACAATTCCATATAACTACTTGAATGTAGGAACAAAAACACCGAATAGTGAAAATATGAAGCATTTGAGGAAATTTGTCATACCGTCTCCCGCAAATAAACATGCAGCGATGGCGTCTCAAAATCTACACTAAACACATTATTGTAGTTTACACCAGTACATAATACACAAAGACCAATAATGTTTGTGTTTGAGGTCAAACTGTACAGGTCACTGTGCACACTATTACCCTTATAAATCTTGGCTATTCACAGGGAAAGGCTTTTTGATCTCAAGTCGGAATTTTTATACGCACGTATAGAAATTACAGAATCAGATAAAAAGTACTGCCTTGTCTTTAATACATGGATTTCTAGCCAACCACTTGCAGGTTATGTAAGCACATCCATGCCAGTAACAAAAACAGCAAAATACGAATTTTTATGATATTTTCGATGTTTCGGATCAGCAAATCGCTGCTTATTAGATTTGAGTTAAGCGTGCTATTTGCACGTGCACCCATATGACCTTGAACAAAAATCTTCATGAAATGTGTTGATGGTTTCTTGGCACAATTGACCTGCAGATTTTAAATCTCGATCATGTCCCATGTCATTCTTGAGCATTTGTAGATTGGGAAGGGTGAAACAAATGAACCTATTGCATAAATGAACTGATTTTTTTTAATGATAACACAATTTATTTCTTGTTGTTGATCAAATTGATCTAAGAATTTACAATATCCAAAACAATTACACAAATTATGATATTAACCATTGCACAATAATATACTTAAAATTATAGTTTCTCACTTAATATTGAAGTGCCCACTCTGTTGCAGTGACTAAAGTCCAGAATTCAATAGCGTTGCAGTTCCCCAATGATACAGTCAGGAAAATTATCTTTAAGTGCTTTTAGTTTAATATATCTTGCTCGTCGATTTCAACGATGACTTGAAACCCCTTATTGAAAGGAGCATTTTGCTAACCGCTAAAGCATTACGGGAGTTTTTACACAGAGTCAGCTCTTAACTAATTCTTACAAAGATGACTATACAATGCGAAGAACAAAAGCCCAGATATCAAAAAATAGCTCAAAATATTATGTCTTTTATCTTGTCTTTTGACTTATGTGAATGAATTATCAGTCTAATTTCCAATATGAAGACCTGAGCGCAAAAAGTACTTAACTCTACATTTGGCAATTGAGTTATTGAGTTATTACTGGTTTTGAGTTCCTTAGGGTCATGAAATATAGTCACCTATGCTAGAGGGTTAGAGATTGTTTAGTCCACTTTTTAGGAATTTTGAGAAATATGTGATGTTTTTTAGCCATCAAAACTGTGCATTACTCCAATTTGAGCGCAAAAAGTACGCAAAAAGTCCAAAATCAATATATTGATTTATCTCATAATTTTTTCCTCCCCGCATCATCTCAAGTTATGTTTCCTATAATCATGCTAAATTTAAATTGTATATCTCTTTCCATTAAATTCCTACAATATTTAAAAGTTTTGAAGGACTGTAACTCAAAACATCAAATATGGACTTTAAAAGTACTTCTTGCGCTCAGGTCTTCATATGCTAATAAAGAATCGAAAAACAAACGCAACTTAGAGAAATTTTGGACATGTGGAAATTTATTTGTCTCTTGAGTGTCATGTATCAGTATGCGTGTTCATTTCCCATCCTCTCAGTTTTGTCTATTAAATTTAAAATACATTAATTCAAGTTTCGTCCAAAGCTTTAAAGTGATTTTGATAAAGTGCGGCAAAACGATTAAAGCATTCAATAGGTCATTTCCCTTCCTTCGATTGAAAATGTCGATATCCCGTTGGAGTTGAAATTGTTTTATTTTTTTTTCTGTAGCTGAATTTGCTGGATACGAACATTTGGAACAACACGTCAATGAAATAATTTTGCTTAGTTGCACAAACTGAGTATGGTTATCGTGTTTACATCGGATCGTTAAATTGAATTAATTTGGTAAAATATAATGAATATGCTGATTGAAAATGTTCAGCTCGCTAAATATCAAATGAAGTTGTATGGCTTAGGACACACGAAAAGTTGTTCAACTGTATTTCTTATTGCTCGAAGTCGTATCAAAATAAAATGTGTAATAAAAAACAAAACTATAATGAATATGCTGATTGAAAATGTTCTGCTCACTAATATCAAATGAAGCTGTTTGGTTTACGACAAACGACAAGTTATTCAACTGGTTTTTTTCTATTGCTCGAAGTTGCATCAAAACAAAAGTTTTTTCATTCCGTGTCCATTGAGTCAGGCGGTAATTTGAGGATATGGAAAGAAAATGCCGACAAACCTATCTACCCCAATGAGAACGACAACCAAGTTGTTACTCAGATGCATAAGTCATGTATTTGAACAATCAGAAACACTGAAAAACACGCAGTTGTGCTCAAGGGGTTAAAGCAATAATGGCACATTTTTTGAAGAGCGCCCCACAATTTTCAAAAGTTGATATTTTTGTACAGTTACGTTGGTAATTGTCTAGGAACTATACCTGCGAACGAGAATGCTAAGAAATGCGTATTTATCATAAAATAAGCCATTTTGTAATTAGAATTGGGATCCCAGATTGGACTTAACGGCAGAGCTGGAAATGCTACATTTATGTCCGTCCATGATGAAATAGTGCCACCTCGAGACGATAACCTCTAACTTGACTTGCCTGAACCAATAAAACAACTAATGGATGAGCGTAGACACGTACATTTCCCGGCTTATTTCACATTGGAAGGCCGTTTCCAGCAGCCGTTGAAATATTATCGGGATCCCCGATAATAATTATTCTAATTATAAAATTCCTTCGTTTCGAGCTTAACCATTCACAGGTATAGTTTACTAACCAGTTACCAATGCAGCCGTGTAAAAATCTCAATTTTTTGAAAAATTGGGGGCGCTCTTCAAAAAAATGTGTTAATATTGCTTTAAAACAATCTCATCAGCGCACACTGTGCCGGTGTAAAAGGAGATATAGTCCGGCAGGATTCATAGTCCGAGCTCCATAGACGACAACGGAATAAAGCGTGAAACTATACTCAATTCGCGCTGATATAGGGACAACCTGTACTTTTTTACGGGTGAGATCTGTTTTATGAGGGACGCACAGCAATTAAAGAGACACTGGCACATTTGAAAAATAGTGCGCCCTCAAGATTTTTCAAAATCGATATTTTTGCATGGTTGTAAAGCTTTTATATACATTAGCCCTCACCTCGAATGATTAAAACCAAATCAGCGTCCTTATGGGTAAACAGAACGATCTTATAATTAATGTCGCCGGCGACGGACGGCGGAAATCGCGTTTAACACAAGATAACGCACTCCGTATGAATGTTTCCCACGGCATGTACCCTGTTTGACTGGTCTGTGACCTTGTGGTTTTAATATCAATGATTAAAAGTCTATGATATTCATGTAATATACATATTTGTTGATTAAAGTTATGGAAAACTTAAAGGTTAGCCTACAAATTACATGGACGTCTTTTACCTCTTATTAACATCCCTATCTGTTTTTGCGTCTGTTTATTTTATGTGTAAAATGTATCTCTCTTCTTCCAATGGACTAGATTAGTATAGCATTCGAGAGCAAATTGAAGAAATTTCACATTTTGTGAAAATGTGCCAGTGCCGCTTTAAACTTTGCAGCACTCCTAGTCCGCGCGCTCTTAATACTGTGTGCTCTACGGTCAATACGATGCGGCAGTGGGGAAAACATAGAGGGTCACTGGTAAATGTAATGTACGTTAAAATGTGAAATACTAAAACAGTACTACCTCTATGTGCGCTATTGAATTCTGAATATGGTAACAATGGTTTTTGCGCTGTCCACACAGGTGATATGGGGCCTCATCATTACTTTCATATGTTACCGAGACTGATACGACTAATACAATAGTCAATTTAGTTGAAGCACGTTGGATAGTTTGGATATGAAAAGCTTGGCCTTACTTAACACATACGAACGCAAACACAACTTTGTAATTAGCATCGCCCAAATTAAACTTCTTTAGACTAAAGAATTCGGGGAATTACTTTGTCAGTGTACATTAAGGATCAGTGAAGAATACTTTAATTCCTAAACACCGTTTTTACAGTGAAGTAATAGTGAATGATTTATAAATCGATTGTTCAATTCAGAAAAGTACAGTCAACAAAATTAAGTTTTGTACCTGGCCGTTTACCTTTCAAGTCACTTTCTATTGTAAGGCAGCGAAGCGAGTTCTTGGCTATATTAAAATGCTTCTTCCGTATTTCACCTAGTGAATATCACCCAAAACTTTTCCCCAGCTCATATATCAGCGCGAATCGAGTATAATGTTGCGTGAAGAGTCAACTGAATCGATTGCCCTATTGTTCACAATTGAAGTCGGACTGTGAGCCCGGTGGACTACATCTCCTGCCACACCGGCCGTACGCAGGATTTATTGGGGAGGGGGGTGTGCGGGATTTTTAAAAAGTGGACTTTTTTGTAAATGTGGACCTAAACCCTCTAAGATGATCTTTTTTTAACTTTTTTAAACATCTCATCACCAAAAGTGGACTTTCTTGTCAATCTTTCTCTATATTTTGGACCACCTTCCCATTTTATTAAAAAAAACAGCAAAAGTGGACTTTTTATCCCTTTTGTGGAATTTGAAGCACTTTTTTTTTCAAGATGTGGCATATTTTGGTCTACAAATATAGACAATACTTTTAAACCTCAAAAGGTTGTCACCGATGCCTGTTCCTCATTATTAGCCCCGGAGCTAGCATACATTTGTAACACATCTCAAGTACAAAGGTTTGAGTGATTAAATATGTAGACAGACTGACAGGGACCCCTGAAACATAATTCTTAAGTGCCACAAATGGTGCCTTAAGGAGAGGGGGGGCAAGACAAAGTTTGTACAGGTGTCAATTTTTAAATTGATCCAATCGTGTTGAAAAGTAGACCATGTTATTTGTCTAACCACAAGGATTCAGGAAAGGTATAGTTTGTACTATCTACAACGTAAAGTTTAAGAGTTATAGACTAAAAACAGCAGAAATTAATAAAGAGGGTCAATTCAGTTGTACAGGGGGTCAAATTTTTAAGTTGATCCGATTTTGATAAAAGATGGTGCAAATTATTCGTGGAGCTCATAGGATCAAAATAAGGAATAGTTTTGAGTGTTGACCTTCTGTGCCCCCTACATCGGTAACTAAGGATTTTAGACAGTCAAAACTATTCCTTATTTTAATCCTATGAACTCCATTAATAATTTGCACCATTTTTATCTAAATCGGAGCAACTTTAAAATTTGACCCCTGTACAACTGAAATTGACCCTTTATATTGATTTTGCTGTTTTAGCCTATAACTCAAACTTTACGTTGTAGATAGTACAAAACTACAAACTATACCTTTCCTGAATCCTTGTGGTTAGACAAATAACATGGTTTACTTTTCAGCACGATTGGACCAATTTAAAAAAATTGACCCCTGTACAAACTTTGTATTGACCCCCCCTCTCCTTAAGGTACCATTTGCTGCACTTAAAGGCTGATTCAGAGATTTCTGAATATATATTTTTTAATAAATTAATTTAAAATAGTCAACTAGAACTAAAGATAGTCACCTAAAATGCTCAATTACAAAACTTGAGATGAATCGGATTTTTCGTTTTGATGCAGTAAACATTTACGTGTAGTATAACAGTGCCATAGTATACTGTGTTAAAAAAATTCGGATCCGGAAATTCAAAACAACGATGTGTGATTTCGAATGACCCACGGACTTCAATTTGAGCTAGCTATTTCACACAGTGCTAAGTATATGGACAAGGGCATTATGACATGCCAAAATTTTTTTTTAAAAATGAGGGCGCCCTCATCGGGCAATCTCTTAGTCAGCTTTATGATCACGTTTACAGGGGTCCCTGTCAGTCTGTACGGGGAAAAGAAGTACTTGTTAACATGGTGATTTTTGTGAATGCTTGGTCACGGATGATCCCCTCTGTAATGAGAATTGAATCACACATAGTCCAGTCAAATTCGGATATGATGCCTTATCTAAACCAAAACACTACTTGCAAAAAGGAATCAATTTTCTTCATAATGAAGAACAACTTTAAAGCATTAATGGCAAATTTTTTGAAGAGCGCCCCCAATTTTCAAAAGTTTGGAATTTTGGGCACAGTACGTTGGTAATTGTTAGGAAACTATTACCTGCGAACGGAGAAGCTAAGAAAGCGTATTATTCATAAAATAGCGATTTTGGAATTAGAATCTGGGATCCCAATTCTGGACTTCTTAACGGCAGAGCTGGAATGCTACGTTTATGTCCGTCCTGATCTGAATAGGGCCACCTCGAGAAGATAACCTTCGACTTGCTGACAAAACAAATTAAAACCAACGAAGTGGATGAGCTAGACACGTACATGGCGCTAATTCCGGTTGGATTTCACATTGGGAAGGCCGTTTCCAGCAAGCCGTTGAATTATTATCGGATCCCCGATAATAATATTCTAATTACCAAAATTCCTTCGGTTGTTGACGACAACAGACATTTTCGAGCTTAACCATTCACAGGTATAGTTTATAGCCAGGTACCAGTGCAACCGTGTAAAAATCCCATTTTTTGAAAAATTGGGGGGCACTCTCCAAAAAATATGCTGTTAATAGGGACTTTTAAAACAAACATCATATCAAAAGTTACCAAAATCAGGAGTGTGGGTTATGCATCAGCAGGTTGCAGTTCAATAGTTTAAAGGAGCCAAAACATGGGGGTTAAAATTTCAGATATACCGTCGTTTTAAATAGGGTTCAAATTGTTGTCTAATGCAAAGAAGCCAAAAAATATACGTGGTTGCACCATCTATGTTTCCCATTCCATAATTGGAATGCAAAATGTCACTGGGCACAGGGTCTATGGGAATGTTTAATCTATCATGTACTCTGTAATTCTTATATAGAAGCGGTTCAAACAAACGACTCATTTTACAATATTCCCGTATATATTGTGACAAAATGAACTACTTCGAGCAAAATCGGACCCCATTGTGTTAAAATTTTACTCAGTCATGACCTTGAACTGTTGTGTACATATTGTACACAACAGTTCTAAAACTATAAAACTCGTAGATAGGGCAAAACTATACCTTTTTAACTTTAGGAGTAGCCCGATAAATTGGTACATCTTTAAATCACTTAAACAATTCTAATTTTTACCATTGTACAAACGTTTCCCCCTTATTTCTACACGTCCCACTAGGTGATTTTGGTAAACTTTTAATACAATATTTTTTGGAACTTGAAAGTATAGTAAACCAAAGTTGTTTCTTTTCTTTTGCAATTTGTTTTGGGTCAAACTACTACTTTTATAAGCCAAATAAAAAGAAAGAAGCGTGTTGTTGAGAGGCCCCGAAGGGGGAAGGAGAGAGAGAGAGAGAGTGAGAGTGAGAGAGAGAGAGAGTGAGAGAGAGAGAGAGTGAGAGAGAGAGAGAGAGAGAGAGAGAAATTGAAAGTATATCTGTGGAAAATTTTAAAATAGGAAAGTATGAAAATGGAAAATGTTAAGTTTTGTCCATTTAGTTTTTCTTTTTCTTCACTATTATATCCTTCCGTAAATGCACACAGAATTTTACCCTTTTATTAATTTGATTCCCTTCTTTGACCTATAGATTTTAATCCCTTATCTTTGATATGTATTTTGCTTCAGATTATGGTGATTTCTATTACAGTTTTGTGTTCTTTATCTTTTCATGGTTTATATACTCTAAACTTTTGTTTCTGCACAGCAGCTCACCCGTGGGGAATCTTGCCCCCTCTTTCCCCTTGTGGAATTCTTGATTTTCTGCACACGCGCCAATTTACATTGCAAACAACATAGGCCTAGGCTATACTGTACTAACAAACTTTAATATATGCTTTACCCCTGAAAATATATATGTGTCCCCTTTTCCAAAAAAGCTGGTTACGCCACTGTTTCCGCACCAGTATACCTGTTGCTGCCCTGTGTTTCTTTTCTTTTGTTTTGTCTCCATTGTCGACTTCATCCTCATGTACGTTCATGATCACCCACACCTTGGTTTCTCTCCCACTCTACCAAATTTGAAAACTGTCAAAGTATGCATACAATGAAAGTATTAATTTCATACAAATTTAATGGAAAAACACTCAGCAGCTGGTTTATGTAATATTACAGCATATTACACCAGACTCTAACTGTTTTTAGTCTGGAGCACATCACTCTCGACTAAAACAGTTATACATACTCAAATCTATCAGCACGAATACAGTATTGAAGAAAATTTTAGTTGTATTATGTTGAAAACCAATTTTGATTCCAAAATACATTTTGCATTCAAAATTATCAATTAACCTTAAATTAGATCACAGATGACCTCATTGACCTCTAAATAATCCTAAGATGATCCTTGCAAATTTATAATCTTCCCAATGACCAGTTTGGAGTAGAGTGCCTAGTGGATTTGAAGCCTGAAGTCCGAAAATTTGCACCCCATCATTTTCTGACACTTTAGGCCCTATTGAAACCCAAACAGCACCAAAATCAATTTTAGCATGCAAATCCTACAGGAATACACACCAAACCACACTATAACTCCCCGCCTTTGTCTGGAAACTGGGCTGCAGAGGTAAACAACGTAAATCAAAATGAAAGTATTTCTAAAGAACGACGGGTCAAATCACAGCAGGTACCAAGTAGACATAGAGCAAAAGGGGATGTATTTGTTAATGTAGAACCCCAACCAGGTCGAGTAGACTCTCTGCAGAATGGGGTTTGGCTGATCAGAGGTCTAGAAAGATGCCTCTAAGTAGCAACAATTAGTCTATAGTCACCAAATCAGCACAGCACGATGAGAAAGTCTTCAATCCAGCACATCTAAACAATAAAGATTTTAATAATGGTCCCCCAGGAGGAACCTAAGAAGTGAAGAACCTCTCCAAAGTACTTTATACAATGTTAGTACACAAAATTAATGCTGATAAACCTCCTAACAAGAGAGGTGAATTTATCGAAACAATTGACATGTTGAAACCAAAGATCATCGGAATCTCAGAATATTGGTGTGAAAGCTCCGTTTTAGTCAGTGAAGTGGCAGTGGAAGATTTCACTAAAGGATAAAGTGTCAGCAAGTGTAGGAGGTGTATTACTATATGTCCACAACTCATTAAAACCAACAGCATGCCAACCATTAAACGATTCTGAGTTTGAGAGTTCTATATGGTGTGAAATAGACTTGAACAATAAGGACAAGCGTCTGCTTTTTTTTTTTATTTACAGTTGTAACAGAAGTCCTATAGCACCTAAGTGAAAAACAACGGAAAGGTCTCTGAGCATCGAAAGAAGCTATCAAAACTTCTACCATACAGTCACCTTTTGATCTTTGAGTGACGTCAATTTTCCAGAACGAATTGATTGAGCAGTGGTACAGTCAAGACCATTAGACGACCTATCAGCGAGTCTTTATGATGAATCATAGACGTGTATTTGTAATGTCCCAGTCAATGAACCATATCAGATCAGAGAAGGTCAAAAACCATCACTGCTGGATTATGTGTGTGACCAATGAGATTTCATGGTGGAAATAATTGGAAACATAGCGCCGTCAGAAAAAAGGGGATCAGCGTAGGTGGTCGTTGATGGGCTTAAATTTGTAATTCTATGCATTGATTACACTAAAAGAGGACCAAATGGAGTCAGTCGTATAATACACTGAAAGGAAATTATGCGATGATGAAAGAAAGAAGGATTTAAGGAAGGTTAGGAGACGTGGGAAAAGGAGATGGAATAGCCTAGATATGATGAGTCATGGCTACTCTTCAAAAATGTTTATGAACCAGGCAGTGGAAGATCATATTCCAGTGACCAAGGTTTTTACAAAAAAAGGAAGTGTTTAGTTTAAGCCACCATGGATGAAAAACTCAGTGTGAAATAGTTAGTGAAGACTACGTATAGCCTTTACAAGAGATATAGAAAATCAAGACACTACCAAGATTATGAAGAATATAAAAGACAGAGGGCAGAGTAACAGGACAAGCTAGATACGAACAGAAGCTCATAAAGGATTTCCAGCGTAAGAAAAGCTTCTATAGATATGTTCAGACAGAAGAGAAAGTAAAAATGTGTGCAGCCGTTACAGAAAGAAGATGGAAGCCTAACTGAGACAGCATAAAGAAGCGGCAGAGTTACTTAGTCAATTCTTCCAATCTGTTTTCACAAAGGGCCGGGGGAGATTGTGCCGAAACTAGAGCAGGTGGTAAATAGCCAACTTGACGATATTAGAGTTTACACAGCAAGATGTAAAGGAGGAGTTAGACAAGCTTAACCCTGACAAGGGCCAGGTCATGACACCATTAATCCAAGAAGTGCTCAAAGCCATGGTGGCCAGTAGCCAGGAGGTTTCACTTCCTTTGACCTCTTTTCAGGACGTCGATGGATGCAGGGGAAAAGTACCTAAAGACTGGAAGGACCGCACATGTGAACCCAATTTCCAAAAAGGGTCCAAATCCAACACTGACAACTACAGGCCAGTTAGTCTGACATGTATCCACTGACAAAATGTCTGTCAGGTTCCAAAAGGACTTTCAGTTCGACACAAATTTACTCCAATGATGAATTTAAAAAAAATGCCCAACCCAGCTGTGTATTTTGCAATGGTAAAAAATATGTACGTCGCGTGGCGTGAAAAAATGCCGATTGACGAGGATTAAGAAAACTACCATGCCGCCATTGAAAATTTATAGTTGATTTCAAATTAAGTGAGACTCCATACATATTTCGATAGGGGGATATTGATATGGGGTTCAAACCCCGGCTAAGCGGATACCAGACCTTTGTTGCCATTACAAAACATATTGTGTCCATGGTACAAAGTTACTCTAGAGAATCAGCTTATTGGAAACTGATGCATTCAGTTCTACAATGGTAGAAGGAATTATGCCATGGTTGGCTGGGATGTGAAATCCACTTTGTGCTAATCTCTCAATGCAAGGGTGACCCATTTTTGATGGCCAATAAAAACTTAGTTGTGTTATGTGTGCATTGATATAAGAATGCATTATTTCGTCAATACTGTGATAAGGAATGATATTTTGCAGTGTCAAAGGTAAGCTATGATCAAATAACAACGTTTAATGAAATAATTGCTGGTTGTTTTCAACCTTGTGGAACATTCTAGGGAGGGGTTCCTCCACCGTGAGTGATTTAAGCCCTGGATATGGATATGGTTTTCATCCTGATATGGTTTTCAACTGAAACATCCAAGCTATCTTAGAAGTGACATAATGTATTTTAGGTCAACATTATTTACTAGCTACATTACGTATGATTACCATAAACCTTTTTTACCTGTGGCCATTAAAATAATTCCTCTTACCTCTCACGGTGAATGGACAGACCTAAAACTTTTAATGAGGTCTCACTTATTTTGTAATCTACTATAAATGGTGTGTCCCTTACTGTTAATTTTATGCTGTCATCGATATGTTCCCCATAAGAACATTTCTAGCTGTAAATGTGAACATGGACAGTTTAGGTGCAGCCAATTATACTATTTGTATGCCCTATTATGCGTGGAAATTAGACGTGTGCCTTTGGTTCTTTATCAATGTATCTTATTCAATTATGCTTTCCATATTTAAGTCTATAGGGCAGTCTTCGTTGGTGGTTATATGTTTTTCACTCAATTATTTTTATCTTTTATACACTGTAATGTTAACGTAGTTAAGTCTATATAAAGTTGCAAAGTGATGAGGATTTTTGTTTTTTAAAGAAGCTTATGAAACGCTTGAGACATGTTACTAACTTTCTCACTACCATATTCGCATGACTTATTAGGGAAGGTTTACTGGGTGAAGGATACCTGTGTAGGCCCACTAGAATTTTCAACTACCTTACCAGAGCTATTCCAAATCGGAGAAATTTTACAAATTGACCGCTGTACAACTGAAAAATTACCCTCTTTTGATTGATTTTGCTGTTTTTAGCCTCTAACTACAAAACTTTCGGCTGCAGATGCAGATAGTACACTTATAACCTTTTGGAATCCTTATGATTAAACTATTAAATGCTATACTTTTCAACATGATTGTTTTTTTTTTTTTTCGGATTCAATTTCAAAAATTTGCCCCTGTTATTGACCTTGACTCCCAAAAAATCAATTCCCCACCCCTGTGGATAAAACTCACTTTTTTGGGTAAATGTTGACCACCTTTACCTACCAAAATCAGTGAAATGTTGAAATGAGTTTCTTTAAAATTGTTCACAGATTTGCTAAAAATATGTTTAATGGAGTGACTAAAGGGGTTTTGTTCCCAGGTTAATGGGCTGTGGCGCTGTTTGTTAAATGAAATATGTCATGATTTGAATAT
Organism: Ophioderma brevispina; assembly: GCA_023653785.1. NCBI lineage: Eukaryota > Metazoa > Echinodermata > Ophiuroidea > Amphilepidida > Ophiodermatidae > Ophioderma > Ophioderma brevispina. The sequence continues at coordinate 117,094 of JAMKCH010035496.1, forward strand.
TTGGAAAATTTGGTTATGGATGGAAAGCTAAGAACGTAGATTCATAAAATCAAAATAAGTTGAAATTGTCCCAAATTTGTTGAGTATTTTGCCCTTTAATTTCCCGCCCAATAGCTTACTCGAAAACGATTCCGACAAATCCACATCGCAGGCAAATGGTGACGTCCAAGTGATGACCATCCATAATTACGTCGTTGTGAACCATCATTATCGCAGTGTTGCCACTTAAATAATTAATTAAACACAACGTCGAAATGAAACAAATAGTCATTCTGTAACCTTTTTTTCAATTTTATTATTACTTTCATTTAAATCCATCAATATTACGTGTCAGACAATAACAATTCGAGTCAAACACGATGTTGTGGTCATCACTTTGACGTCGACGGGGGGGGAATTGGGCGCTTTGATCAATGAAGCCGTGGCGAAAAAATTCCGCCTGTTCTCTTTGTAGTGTCAAAAAAGCCCAAAAATTAAAATGCCTCTATTTTGGTAATTACATAAAATCTGATGTATGTAATATTATTTATGAATGTAATCAAAATGCGCTTGGGGGGGAACAAAAATTACTTGACCATATTCCTTTTAACCCAAACGCAACAGGCTCTCTCTGCATTGGAGCGCCGATTATCTACAGGTGGCGATATATTGGGTCATCCGTCCTATCATTAACACAGGCGGTAGCCGCCAAGAAGAAATATCCCAAATTTAAACGTCGCTGCAGTAGTTTAACACCCTGGTTAACCCGAAATCTTGGCGAAAAATCCTGAATTTGGGTATGTTATCCAGCAATATTTTCTTATTCCAAAACCGTTGGAGCTGAACTTAGGGTTATATTTTTAAAACGTTTATGAATAATGGACGAGGATGCGGTCGTTATGGGTCATTGAAAAAACATCTGACCGACTCTTACCAAATATTAAATAGCTTTTGATTCATTTGGGTGAGTTGAAATACTGAATGAGGGTTGGCCGCCATCGTATGCATTAACAC
>JAMKCH010035497.1:0-30757 GCA_023653785.1 Ophioderma brevispina
GTGAAGAGCGCCGTGCCGCTGCTTGATCACTGGGATTCATACTACGTGCTGATATGCACGAGAAGTTTTCAGCACGAGGTTTGTTTGTAAACAAATTGTGTAAATAAAAACATAAAATGGAATTTAGCAAGATTCTCTGATCTGAGCTTTGATAATACCACGGAGAAGAAACATCGGACGCTAGTTGCTCTAGATTTCGAGTCCATGAAGATGGACAATCCTGAGCTGGGCTAGCGAGACATGCATGCATGTTGCAGGGGAAGAGGCTAGAGGCCTAGACGAGGGAAAAGGTGGCAAAAGCGACGTAAGTAGTTTTACTTCTTTGTTTTTTAAAAAATATATTTAATCTGAGATGTACGAGAATACACATTGATACTACCAACAGTGATTTTCCCAATTTAGAAATAAATTTTGGACATTATTTTGAACATTTGTCTAAATGGAAGATGTCAAAAAATAATGATATTTTTGAAATTTGAAGGTTTCTGAGTGGTGAATTTATATTTCGGTCCCTACAAAATTAAAGTGCTTGTACTATTATGGAAGCAGTGTGGTACATAAGGCCAAGAAAAAAAGTTTGTCTCAGCTTTTCAAGAGATTTTTTTTTTACATTTTGTTTTTGTTTGTAAACTGGTCAAGAAAAAAAGAAAATTTGGCCACAATGCATAGTGCATAATTTTTGACTAAATGCATAGTGCATAGTGCTTGGGGTTTTGACCTAGCTCATAACTTTTCTGACTAAAGAAATGCATAGTGCTTAGGGTTTTGACCTAGCTCATAACTTTTTTGACTAAAAATGCATAGTGTTTAGGGTTTTGACCTAGCTCATAACTTTTTTGACTAAAAAATGCATAGTGCTTAGAGTTTTGACCTAGCTCATAACTTTTTGACTAAAGAAATGCATAGCGCTTAGGGTTTTGACCTATAACTTTTTGGACTAAAGAAATGCATAGCGCTTAGGGTTTTGACCTAGCTCATAACTTTTTTGACTAAAAAATGCATAGTGTTTAGGGTTTTGACCTAGCTCATAACTTTTTTGACTAAAAAATACATATTGCTTAGGGTTTTGACCTACTCTCTTATTCTAGATTTGGTTAAATTTGACATAAAAATTGTCAAATTTGACACGGAAAATTAGTTTGCCGGGAAACCACAAATTATTGGTCAAAACGACACGGAAAAATATGTCAAATAAAATGACACAGAAAAGTTTTAGAAATCACTCAAAATCCGAATCTAAATAAAAAATTTTGTGTTAAAAAAGAATCGGAATAAACAAACATCAGTATCATACTGCATCAAACTGAATAATTTCCGTGTCAAATTGAATAGATTTTTATGTCAAATTTTAACACATTTGGGAGGTTCAAAATCAATCGGGAAATTTGACACCAAAAAGAAAATATACACAATGCAAATTTGGGAAGTGTGTATCATTTTTATTCATGAACTAGTGAATGCAAAACACAAAACAGTGAATGGAACACAGTATATGTATTGTGCATAAAAACATGAGAATGCAGCTGCATTGCTTGCACTAAACAAGTGCCATAAGTTTTTTCCTGTCAAACATATGATCCGTGGTGTTCGCGATCTTAGATCACATGATCAATTATACAGTCTGGTGGCCAATCACGATTGCAAGATTTGCGATAAACAGTGGACAACCAATCACATCGCTTGCGGTTTGATTGATTCAGAAAGTTTGTTGAAGATTTCTGATTTGTTTCCGATTCGGAAAAAAAAGTTTCACACTTTTCCACATCATAACGACCAATAAATTGGTCACTAGAACACATACAGTGTCAAAATTAATGACAACGGTAAATTTGACAATTTCAATAGAGTGTAGCTAATAACGTTTCTGACTAAAGAAAGTTGCATAGCGCTTAGGGTTTTGACTAGCTCAAAACTTTTTTGACTAAAGAAATGCATAACGCTTAGGGTTTTGACCTAGCTTATAACTGATTTTGACTAAAGAAATGCATAGCGTGATGAAAAAGGTGATTTTGATTGCCTCCGCCCTCCCTAACCCCCTCCCCCTGAATGTCCTTTTGCATGTATAGTAATTCCCCCTCGACTTCTCCTCCTCCACTGTCTTCCCATGATTTGCCTATATTTCCAATATAAAACATTAAACTGAAATTTTGTAATTCGGGGGGGGGGGGGGGGGAGGTGGGCCACTTGTATTCAAGGTGGAGTATGATGCCGTGAACAAGAAACGCGGTTAAAAAGGGTGTCTTTCTTCCAACAGGCGGTGTACGCATGTACATCGTTTAGGGTGTAAAAAACAGCAAATATGGAAAAAAAGGGTATGTTTTTTTAATTAACCCTGAAATGTCATGTATATCTCATTAAGCAGGGGAAAAAATCACCCCAAAATATGTAAGCGGGGAACTTTGAAGTAAAGCAAGCAAGATATAAAGGGATTATTAACGATACAATGCATTGAGTACTTGTTGAGGGTTATCATAAACAGATAAAAACTACTTGTGTTTTGGGTGGTTTTTTTTTTTTTTTAAATATTTTAGCTTTCGTTTTTTAGTCGTTGAAAAATAAATGTTTAGGGTGCATTGAAAGTCCATGTTCATGCATCATATCCACCTTTGAATCAAGTGCCTGAAAATCAAACTTGCGTTTTATAGTGAAGCATAATGCATTACAAAAGCCCTATCAATGGATTTGAGAGACTGCCAGTTCAGGACGACAATGAGAAAAATCAGCCTTTCATGTGATATCAAAAAGGGATACTACACACACTGGTATTTGCTCCCAATTGAAGGTTACTGGAACCAGAGAATCAATTATATTAAGGCATAGTGTGCAATATACCGGGGGGGGGGGGGGGGGGGGGACCGTACACGAGCTAGGTAATCACCCGAGTAACAACTGGGTTACGGCGGTGACCCTATATGAACCCGAATAGAAATGAATGAAATGGTACCATAGTGAGATGGTTTCGAGAAGGGTACTGGTCACCGGAGCTGTGTTCGTCAGACCTATCAGACAGCATACTGAATGTTAATCACAGATGCCTACTCCATACGATCCTGGAAATTACAAGGACATCCGCTTGACTGAGTTAATCAAAGGATTGCTGGCACACAGGAGTTTATTATTTGTTCAGCTAGGATAGCGAAGAAGAAGCCGATGGCGTAGGCAAGAATTGGTATACCACAAGGGAGTGTGCCTTGCACCTCTCATGTTCAACATATATACCAACGCCAAATGGAGTGCAGGAACATGTCGTTTTTTATTTATGCCAGACGATCTTGGAATTAGCGCACAAGATGCCGACTTCACAGGTGTTGAAGCGGAGACTATCAAAGCTTTGGATGAACTCACGCCTTATTATGAGGAAAACCACTACGTGCAAATCCATATAAGACACAGGTGGGGTGCTTTACATCTACGCAACCGTGACGCCAAACGTCGCTTAAGTTACCTGGTCTGGAAACTCCCTGGAGCACACTGTGATAACCCTGTCTCCTAGGAGTACCTGGACCGTTACTCTCTCTTATAAGACCCCAAATACGAGAGGGACGAAGAGTAAGTTAATGTTCTACCAGAGTAAAGTATGTTCACGCCCCCAATATAACATCTTGAACAACAAACTCACTGGCACAAGATGGGGTGCTCGCCCCCATACCCTAAGACGACGGCACTTGCCCTTGCTATAATGTGAAAGAGGTATGCCTTCCCTGTATGGAAAGATCAACCATGCCAAGAAGCTTGATCCAGCGTTAAAATGCACTCTTTTTAATTTTTGCGTTTACTGCCGGGCTTATCACAGGATGCCTCCGTCCAATCCAACACCAACGGAAAACCTGATAAATCCTAGCAGGAATTGCTCACTAGACATCCGTCGTAGGAGCGAGTATGCAAGAGCGTAGATGCCAAGTATCCAAAGTGAAGCACCCTATGTCTGGGACAGATACCTGCTGCAACCGTCTAAATCCAGAGAGAGTTTCTTAAGCAAAGTCCAACCTCGAACAGTCTCTAAGGAGCTAGAGAGTCGCCTTGTGGAAAGAAAGATTGCAGACCAATCAAACATCTATCGGTAATCCGAAACTGGTGAGCCGAATCTCCACCGGAGCTGACTCCTCAGGATGCGGTCCCCCTGCTGAATGGCGATTGCCTCAATAGCTGAGAACCAGAAACTGTGCCGATCTAAGTTCATTGCAGAAGTGGGCTATCGGGAAGAAGATAGGATATACCTGTGGGCGGCGTGGACAGCACACAGACAGTGAAACACCTCTTGGTCTGCCCACTGACGAGCAAACAATGCACAAACAGGACCTTGCGGAATTCGTGAAGCAGGCCAGACGTTGTACCCATATCTGGCGGGATCTATTTGAGAAACACAGTGTTTGGACACGATAAGAAAGAAGTATGAGACCAATCTGTTCAAATGGATACCCGATCCGAGACCAGACCATTAAAATAGACACGCTATCCGAGACCAAGCAAAAGTAACCATATTTATTACCTGGGATTTTTACACTCATTGAGGCTATTAATGGAAGTTTATTTTGTTTTGAGCATGATAGTTATATGGCCTCATTTTTCTGATTACGGAGGCCCGTAAGGGGGTCATGGAAAATTATTTTTTATCTCGTTCAAACGAGACATCTCATTTGAACGGTTACTAGCTAGTTTGAACTGGTTACTATCTCGTTTGTACGGAGTACTATCTGTTTGAAACGAGATACTATCTCGTCTTGAACGAGATACTATTTTTTTTTTTTTTTTTTTTATTCGTTGAACGAGATAAATTCTCGTTTGAACGATATACTATCTCGATTGTACGAGTACTATCTCGTGTGTACGAGTTATTATCTCGTTTGTACGAGATAATATCGCGTTTGAACGAGTTCCTATCTCGTTTGTACGAGTTATTAACTCGTACAAACGAGATTTATTTCGTTTGAATGAGTTGCTATCTCGTTTGCACGAGTTACGATCTCGTTTGTACGAATTAACTCGTTTGTATGAGATTCTATCTCGTTTGAACGAGATACTATCTGTTTTTGACCGAGATACTATCTCGTTTGTTACGAGTTACTATCTCGTTGGTACGAGTTATTATCTCGTTTGTACGAGATACATCTCGTTGAACGACGTACTATCTAGTTTGTACGAGTTATTAAATCGTTTGTACGAGTTACTATCTTTTTTGTACGAGTTATTATCCGTTGAATGAGAGCTATCTGTTTGCACGAGTACTATCTGTTTGACGAGTTCTTTATCTCGTTGAACGAGATACATAGGTTTGAACGAGATACTATCTGTTTGAACGAGATAATATCTCGTTTGTACAAGTTACTTCTCGTTTGTACGAGTATTTATTCGTTTGAACCAGATATTATCTCGTTGAACGAGAATACTATCTCGTTTGAACGAGTTACAATCTCGTTTGAACGGGATAATATTCGTTTTGACGAGATACTATCTCGTGTGTACGAGTTACTATCTCGTGTGGACGAGGATTATTAGCGTTTGAACGATGATAGTATCTCGTTGAATGAGATACATCTCGTTTGTACGGAATACTATAATAACTCGTTACAAACGAGATAATAACTCGTCCAAACAAGATAGTAACGCGTTAAAACGACGATACTATGAGTACAAACGATGATAGTATCTCGTTCAAACGCGATAGTATCTCATACAAACGAGGTAATAATTCGTACAACGAGATAGTAATAACTAATAACCTTTGTACAAACGAATCAGAAAACTGTTCAAGAACGATAGTATTCGTACAAACGAGATCGTAACTCGTGCAAACGAGAGAGTATCTCGTTGAACGAGATGATAGTAAATGTCAAACGAGATAGTATCGCGTTCAAACGAGATAGTAAATCTCGTTCAAACGAGATAGTACCTCGTTCAAACGAGATAGTAAATCGTTCAAAAGAGATAGTATCTCGTTCAAACGAGATAATATCTCGTTCAAACGAGAAATGATAATAACGTACAACGAGATAGTAACTCAAGGGCAAACGAGAAGCATCTCATTAAACCGAAGATAATAACTCGTTACAAACGAGATAATAACTTTTCATACAAACGAGATAGTACTCGTTTCAAACGAGATATTTATCTCGTACAACGGAGATAATAACTCGTACAAACGAGATAGTAACTCGTACAAACGAGATAGTATCTCGTTTCAAACGAGATAGTATCCTCGTTCAAAACGAGATAGTATCTCGTTCAAACGAGGATAGTAAACTAGTACAAAACGAGCTAGTAACTCGTTCAAACGAGATAGTATCTCGTTCAAACGAGATAAAGATAGTATCTCGTTCAAACGAGAGAGTATCTCGTTCAAACGAGATAGTATCTCGTTCAAACGAGATAGTATCTCGTTCAAACGAGATAGTACTCTTTAAAACGAAGATAGTAACTCGTTCAAACGAGATAGAAACTCGTACAAACGAGTTAGTATCTCGTTCAAACGAGATAAAAAAATAATTTTCCATGGACCCCTTATTATTTTCTCAAGTTTATTTGAGAAAAGATTTCTCACGGGAAAAGTACTTTGTTACTATAAAAGAGAGAAAGGGTGAAATCCATAGGGTGTTTTTGCACAAGTGCACATGTTGAGAGTTGCCACAATAGGGGAAGTGGGGAATTCCCCAAGAATGCTAACTTAGTAACTGAGTCACTTGTTTATGCTTTATTGATCAAAACATGTTGAGGATAGGTAATTCCCCCTAGAGTTATAAATAAAGTTGAAGTGATGTATTGATAATTAGATGTGAAATCTGATTTGATGGTGCATGCAAGTCATGTTTAGTGATGATGATGTAATGATTATTGTTAGGAAGGGGAATCTTGCTGTGAGAAGTTAAATAGTACTTGTGACTGAGGGACTGGGGCCAGCACAGTTGAAATCAGGAGCCTAAACTTGAAGCTCTGGAGCTATACAGTATAATCATGTAGCTTACTCTACAATAATGGTAGATTTGAAGGTTCTACATCTGTGCAAGGATTTAATTTTTGGATGCCGCCGAGGTGATAGATACAAATTGTCTGCAGTCGTCTTTTAAGCCAAAGAGCTTCAGTTTGGAATCAAAAAGGGATTTCAGTTTGTGCGTCCTATATGAGGACATGCGGACCGCTGATGGTGGTATATTACCTGGATTTTATTAATGTGGAACATTTGTCGTCGAGGGAAAGCACCGTCGTTTGAACTTGCTGGACAAAGATTACCTTCAGGATCTGACGATTCCCTTGGAATATATACCTGAGTTTTGTATGAACTTGTGCGCTGTCATTTTGGAGTCTTCGCTGAGCGGACATAGCATCGTTGAACGCAACGCCTCTTTCAACATTAAGTATCAGTTAGATAAATTGTGTGTAATTGTGGAAAATTTGATTCTGTAATGTTTTGAGACATACCAAATTCTGGAACCAATTACAAATCATTAACATCTGTTATATTATATAAATTAAGATCAATTGTGCACAAGCTCATTATTAGGTGAAAAGGTATTTCTGACTTAGACACACAAGAAGTCATAACAGAATTGGGTGCTCCGTCCTGCGGAATTGAATTGAGATAAATATGAGCCTTTTTTCAGAATTTATACACCAAAAAGTGTTATAATATTGTAAAACATTGTGAACATTTTAGCATACAAAATTGTGTGTATTAATGTACTAGACTTGTGTGTGGTTAAGTTAGTATATTGGTGTAGATACAATCACAATGGAGTTTGATCCAGAAGTGTTATAGGCAAATAACTTGGGGAGAAGTGATGAGATGAGAAAGCCTGAGTAATGAAACTAGCAGCATTTAGGGGACTTGAAGCAAAAATGCTATGAGGGAAAGAAAGTCATCAAAATATTGATTGAAAATTTGTCCGGAAGAATGTTTGGATAGTTCATATTTGGAAAGGATAGAGGAGGTCTGGGACAGGGCACAAGTGATGCCGTTAAAATTGAAAGGTTCAATTCAAAGGAATTAGAATGAAAAAATTGGAAATGCAACAAAGGAAAATGGTACATGACAACAAAAAAGAAGGAATGGAATAGAAAAAGAATGATTTTGGTGGTTTGGTCAGAAAAGCTCTCAAATGCACAAATGCAAAAAGAATGCAGCAAAAGAAAATGGATTGCCAAATACAAAAGGAATGGGAATATCTGTTGTACATCTTTTCCCTTCTCCCATTCTGTTTCTTTACAGCTTCTTGCTTTCAAATACATTTCTATCCGCTCTGTTATCTTCTTTCTGTTTTGCCCCACCTTTCCTTTTTCGTGCTTTCTGCAAAAAGGAGAAAGTACAAATGAGATGAAACCAAAAGAGCTGAAGCTCAGTTTAGAGTTTAGAAAAATGAAACAACAGGCTAGCTCGTCAGACTCTTCAAGCCCTATGGTTTTGATGAGGACAAAAATATCGCATGTTCAAATTTCAACAAGAAGTAGACAAAATTACTTGCTTCTTACCTTGGAGAAAATTGACCAATAGCTTGATTGAAATTGCCCAAGGAGTCTTGGACCATGTTACTACAGTCAGTGTCCATTGGTAAAGCCCAAGAATATATATTCGGCCAGGTCATTAGACAGATGTAGTGATTATGACGAGGTTGGTTAAGCAGCAGTGCTAAAGCAAAAATTTAGGTCTTGTCAGAAAAAGTATGACCAGACCCACGTTGAATTTGCCCGCGTAAAGGAACAAATGTTTTGATCGCTGGCTTTCTCTCAAAAGAAGTCGGGCAAAATTTTAGTCAACTTAGGGAGTTGATGTTAGTCGAAGAGGCAAACAGTGTCTACCTCCAGATATCCAAAAACACATGAGGAACAACAAATGACAGTTTGCGGTGATGATGAAGCAGCACGTATAAGGCCGATGATGATGCATTGACACACAATTTAAGTCATTACTTAGTAGGCCTAGACAAGAAAATACTAGGTACAACAAGTACAAACAATAAGTCGGGTTCTAACAAATAGTATCATGGTAGCACTCAAGGGGGAAAGCCCAGTCAGGTTCCCATGAAAAGGGAGTAAAGGCACAATAGCGTAATGGTGCTAATCAAACGCATGGGATGGGACCCAAAGCACAGTTCACATGCCATCACGGTAAAAAGCCAGGAATACAAAGTCAAGGTGTGGGAGAGACATGGCTATCCACCCAAAATGGCGAGAGCCACAAATGTGAGTCAAAACCAATAGGTTGTGCAGTTCTTTGAGGTCAAAGTTCATTCTTATGTTCATAACAAGAAAGTCCAGCAAAAGGGAATTGACACAGAAAGTAGGGATGACTTAAAGCCTTTCGTTTTGGAGGGAGTGGGTCAATTTCAGGTGATAGTTAGATCCAAAACCCATTAGAAATCAGCGGGCACGTGCTGCGCGCAGTCCATGATATTGGAAGATACACTTCCATTTTGATATTGGAGTCCACAGATCATCAGGAACTAGTGCATTGATTTAGGGGATAGGTATGGATTGTATTAGTGTCCATCTTCACAAAATGAATTTGAAATCAGACTTGATTTCTGGAGATGTCACAATTGGCGTGTTAGACAAGAAACTCCCAGTTAAAGGGGTTTCCATGTTGTTAGGGAATGATTTGGCAGGGGGAAGGTACTCCAGATCCCATAGTTTCCCAGGTGCCATGTACAGTGGATAAAATTTGATGAGGGGACAATAGGACATTTTCCAGCATGTGCAGTAACTAGGTCAATGAACAGAAAAGCCTCACGGAAAACAGTGAGCAGGTGATGAGTCAAACTACTCATAAACTAGGAAGAGCTTCGAGGATGACTTGGTCCCTAATTTAGAGGATACTTTTCTCTCAAAGTTAGAGGAATTTGGAGGTCATCTTCCATTTCAGGGGAGACTAAAGTCCTCCTGTTAGTGAAAATCAGCCCCTGGAAGCACAAACAAAGTGACAGCTGGTAAGTAAACATGAAATTTGAAAATCCAGCCGCTGAGCATGATAAAGGGGACGTAACGGAGGACCCTTAAGCCATGAACAGTGGTAAATGAGCAGCACAAGGCCCACACTTAGGAAATTAGGTGAGAGCGCATTGACACAACAGGAAGCCCAGCAAATTCCTGTTGTTCTTCAAGCAAACAAATTGGTGTCCTCATGAGAAAATGGCGGCCACCCGAGGCACTTGTAGATGAAGAATGGAAGGTCTTGCATCAAATTGTAGTGCCAAAGGTTTACCATAGGGAGTGATAGGCATAGCCCACAATAGTCCCATGGCAGGACACTAGGTGTGAGAAAAACACATGACGGAATTAGGAGTCATTTTTGGTGGCCCTCACTCAGAAAAGATGTGTATGAGTTGTAAGACTTGATACACGTGTCAAATGGTGGCCAAGCCCAATCAGAAAATTCCCTACTGCTCCCTTGCAACCGATACCAGCATTTTGATGAGCCATTTAGTAGGGCTGTTAATAGATTGCGTAGAGGACCACTTCCAAAAAACAAGTCAGGAAATCAGTATTTATTGACCATCACGTGTGCTTCCACAAGATTCCATGAGGCTATTACAATTGAGAAATATTAGGGCCCAGAATAGATCGAAAGCTCTAACAAAGTTTCTTCACCCTAGTGGCCTTCAAAATCAGTCAGTCGATCAAGGATCAAATTTCATATAGGTTTGTTCCAACAAGTGAGGGAACAGTTGGAGAATTTCCCAGTACAGGCTTCAGCATACACACCCAGAATCCCAGGGGCCTAGAAAGGTACCCCCAAAAATTGAAAACCAGGATCAAAACCTATTGTTTGAATTTGAGAGGGATTGGGATGAGGGAGTTCATCTCCTGTTATTTGCTACCAGGGAGGCCTGTACAAGAGTCATTAGGATTTAGTCCATTTGCGTTGGTGTTTGGTCACAAGTTAGGGGACCATTGAAAACTATGAAAGACAAGAAACGTGTTTGTGTGAAAATCCTGATTTGAATTTGTTTAGACTATGGTCTCAATTCAGACAACAGGCTCCAAAGAGCACAAGAAATTGCCAAACAAATTCTCAAACAGAGCCAGGCAAAAAATGAAAACTTGTATGGCAGCTGCCAGGAGCAGAGTATTCTGGCAACTTTTTCCAATACAAGGGCCTCCTTTGCAAGCCAGTATTTCGGACCATATGAGATTGAGAAACAAATGTGGGAGACCTTGACTATGTGATGAAAACACAGGATAGACGTAAAAGTCGACAATTATGTCACATAAATATGCTCAAAGGCGAGTATAATGAAAGAGTGAGAATGTTAAGCCTGCGGTGTGGTGTCATCCAGAGTGAGTGGATGAATGTACAAATGATGGACATCACAGAGTCAGAACCGCACACGATAGCACTTGTAAACCAGAAATGATTATGGTGTCAAATTGCACAATTATGACATACTTGCCAATTTAGACAAGAGAAATTAGGTCATCTCACAGAAAGTCAAACAGGTGAATTGAAAGAATTAATCATGAGTGGGGAAAACTATTTCATGATTAACCAGTGAAACCAAATGTCATAACCATGACATTGATGTAGGGGACTCCGAGCCTGTAAAGCAACATCTTTTATAGGGTGAATCCTCCCAATCAAGTTGACACAAAATATCAGAAATGAGGTGAAATAAAGTTAGCATGGAATAGTAGAGGCAAAAGCATGTGATTGGAGTTCCCCATGATTCTGGTTCCCAAACCTGAGGGTTCATTTCGATTTGTCCACAGCAGATTTCGAAAAGTCAACCTCTGTGCCAAAACTGCCTCTATCCGATCCCACGGATTGACTGATTGCATAGATAGAGTTGGAAATGCCAAATTTGTTAGCAAATTGATTGTTGAAAGGGTCACTTGGCAGTTCCCTCACTGACCACCGCAGCACCAATAGAAAATGTTCGCCTTTGTCGCCCGATGGCCTCATACCCATACAAAGATGGGCATTTGGTCTCAAAAATTTGCCGCAACATTTCAGCGATAGTGAACAGATAGTGCAGACATAGAAAATGGTGAAGCCTATGTGGATGATCTCCTTGTGTAACAGTGAAACATGGAGGAAGAACCATGAGACAAGCTCCATCAATATTTGAGAAAAATGATTCTCAGGCCGGTTTGAATGTGAATCTGGTGAAAAGTGAATTTTGCCATGCAAAATGTCACATATTGGGGCATGTTGCTAGACAAGGGCAAATAGACCAATCACTGCCAAAAAGTTTGAAGCAATTGAGAAATCCCACACCACAAAGCAACAGAAGATCTTGAGATTCTTAGGTATGGTAGGGTATTACAGAAAATTACTGTCAAATTTCTCAGAAATTGCGTGTCCGATGACCACCTTCTGAAGAAAAAGTAAAAATTTGGTGGTCAGAGCAATGCAAAAGCGTCTGGAAACTCAAGTCTATTTTGATCAATGCCCCCGGTTTGAATCCGCCAGACTTTCAGAAACATTCAAGTTGGCAGTTGATGCAGTGATGTAGGCTGTGGTGGAGTTTCATGCAAGCAGATGAAATAATATAGCTCATCCTGTATTTTATTACTCTAAGAAGTTGACAACATCAGAAAAAAATACTAAGCAATTGAGAAAGAATGTCTTGCATGTGCTATTGTCATTGCAAAATTTTGAAGTGTACGGAGTACAACAGGGAACCCAGTTCTAGCTACCGCTTGTTTCTTTGTGTCAACGGATCACAATCCGTTGACTTTCATCCACAAGATGAAAAAACAGAAATCAGCGACTGTCAGGTGGAGTTTAACTTTACAAGAATACAATCTGGACATTAGACATATCAAAGAAAAGAAAATGTCTGGCAGATGCCTTGTCCAGAGCTCTAAATTTTGTTCAGAAGATTTAGTATTACAATTTTATGCAATACAGACTGAAGCAGCAATGCAAGAACCTCTAAGAAAAAGTGTTAACATTGCACTGTCGAATCTGTATGTAAAATTAACCACAAAATCGTTAAGGTATAAAGCCAGATTTGGAAAATTTTCATTTCCTTCAAATTTCTTTTTAAGGGGGATGTTATGCCTCCATTTTGTCTGATGAACTTTTAAAAAATATTATTTTCTCAATTTTATTTGAGAAAAGATTTCACGGGAAACAGTACTTTGTTTACTATAAACGAGAGAAAGGGGAAATCCCTAGTTTGTTTTTGCAACGTGCACCTGTTTAGATTGCACAATAGGGGGAAGTGGGAAATTCCCAGAATGCTAAACTTAGTACCTGAGTCAACTTGTTTATGTTATGATCAAAGTATGTTGAGGAATAGGTAATTCCCCATGAGTTATAAAATGTGACTTTATCCTTAAGGAAGTAATGTAATTTAGATTGTGAATCGGATTGAGGGTGCCAAGGTCAGTTTAGCAGATGATGATGTAATGTTCTTGGTAGGAAAGGGGGAATATGTGTGAGAAGTTAAATAGTACTTGCAATGAAGGAATGGGGCCAGCCGTTGAAATCAGGGAGAGAAACGAGCTCTTTGTTGCCTACTCTCTGCCACTTCGTGCTTCTCTCTGATCTCTGGAGCTAATACAGTATAATTATAGATATTTTACTCACAATAATGGTAGATTTGAGTTCTACATCTAATGCCAGGATTTAATATTTTGGATGCCGAAGGAGATGTTAGCTAAATTGTCTGCTGTCGTCTTTTAAGCCAAAGAGCTTCAGTTTTGGAATCAAAAAGGGATTCCAGTTTGTGGTCCTATATGAGGACATAGCGCCAGACTGATGGTTCATTACCTGGATTTTAGATTGTGGAACATTGGCGTCGAGGGAAAGGCCGGGTCTTGAAAATTGATGGACAAGAGTTACCTTAGGGACTGAGAAGATTCCATGGAATATATTACCTGAGTTTTGTATGAATGTGCGCTGTCATTTTGGAGTCTTAGTGAGAGGACAAGAATCGTTGAACTGCAAACGTCGCTTTGAACATTAAGTAATCAGGTTATTATCAAATTGTGTGTAATAATGGTGTAATTTTGATTTATGTAATGTTTGGACATACCAAATTCTTTGAACCATTACAAAAATCATTAAATCTGCTTAGATAAAATTAAGATCACTTGTGCACAAGCGCTCATTTATTTACGTGTTTGGGGAAAGGTATTTCTGACCTTAGACGACCTACAAGACGTTATAACAGAATCAAAACACAAAAATCATTTCATTCTAACGATCCTGCTGTTTATACTATCTGAAACTGAAAAGTAAATTTGATACCCTATGTGAGACTGACAGAGTAATTGTTGAATTTGATACGCCCTTATTGCAAGTCTCGAGACCTGCCAGGTCTCGTGTGTTTGGGAATGGCGGGTGGTGGTTACATGACCGAATACCCAGTTACCCCCAGGTGCACTATAATGACATGTGACAATCAGGTTCTGGCGGTAGGGGGGGGGGGGTAGCATCCCCGGATAGCATATATTAAAGTTTTGTAAGTACAGTTATAGGCCCTATGTTATTTTCACTGTATATTGGTTGTGTGAAGAAAAGCACTAATTCAAGGGGGCAATATGGCCCTGGTTACGCCAGCACTGTGGTTGTGGTTTTCTTGGAATCTCAAGATGCATTTGGGATCATAGTACATCATACTCTGTTTAATAGTTCCCTTAAAAAATGCCGCTATTTTCAACTTTCAGTTGTTCTGACTGTTATGATGTTATGAGTATATATTTACACTAGCCATAGATCCGCCACTTGTGTTGTAATTTCTGTATAAAATTGTTAAGTCAGGGCCCTGAGACTGTGGATTATTTAATGCCCTTTAATTTTAAGTAATGATTTAAATTCAAAATATCTAGGAGCTGTAATTATGAGTGTGGTTTTTTTTTCCTTCTTTCAAGATGAATTGGATTTCTAAGCTCTTCCACACATGAAATACGTGTGGGTAAATTGACTTTGGCCACAAGTATTATTTTAAAAAGGGAGAGTCGGGCGCAAATTCATTTGTTTCTCTATGTCAGACGTCCCTTCCTGCCCTCTTTCTACCATGTTTTCACCCTACAACTCGTTCTTTGTCACTTATCGTTCTCTTCCCTTCTACAGACCCCCTAGATCCCACTCCGCCTCTACCCTCCTGTGTCCTCTCCCCATTATTTATATGATCCCGTCATCCTCCCACTCCGCGTATTTACTCCGCCCCTTTGCATCATACATCTACCCCTAACCCTTCTCCCCTCTCCACATCGTCTCTAATTCTTTTCAGCATCCCTCCCCCCAGTCTGTGCCCAGTGATTTGTCCTCTCGCTCTCCTGTTTTCCCCTCCTCCTCCACGCATCGCAATCCCCTCCTCTTTTGTTTCTTACTCCTAACCTCTTTGTTTTGGAACCCTCGTCTATTATGTTTCCCCAGTTAAGCTTAACCACCCCCATCGCCACCTTGATTCGCCCTTATGTCTCATTTTTGTCTACTTTCTTTACCCTTTCTTTGCTATCTTTTAATTTTCGTCCTTCTTCATCATCATTGCCCTACTTTCTATCCCTTCCGTCGTTTCGACTTAGCTCCACCTTTCCTTCCCTCCACCCGCCCTTTGTCCTGACCTACCCCTCTCGTTCCTCAATCTTGTCTTCTCGCTTTTGAACCCCCCCCGCCCCCTGTACGCTTTTCGATCTTCTACACCCCCTCTCCCTTCCGCGTTTCTCACACCGATACACTCCCGCACCCACGTATCACATCTTCCTATCTCTTCAACGCGCTCCCCTCATACGTCTATTCACTCCCCCC
Source organism: Ophioderma brevispina (assembly GCA_023653785.1). Taxonomy (NCBI): domain Eukaryota; kingdom Metazoa; phylum Echinodermata; class Ophiuroidea; order Amphilepidida; family Ophiodermatidae; genus Ophioderma; species Ophioderma brevispina. Next base: position 15,689 of record JAMKCH010035497.1, read on the forward strand.
TCTAACTTGTATCTCATTACACTCTACCGCACTATCACCGTTCTCCACACCCACGCCCTCTATTTCATCACATTTTCCACCCTGCCCCACCTTATAGCTGTTTCTGTTCCATGACTTCTTTTGAGGCCTCAGTGCTGCCCCTTTAATATGTTTCCTCAACCGCTGTCCACCCCTCTGATCTACTCGGCCGGCCTTTCTTTACGCTCCCTATTACCGCCCATTCTAACCCTCAAATCCTTATTCCGTCGCACCATACATATTCTGTAATTTATATTATCATTTGGCATGACCTTCCTTCCAACTATACGTTCCGCCTTCTCCAGTTCATATTTCTCCTTTTAACTCTCTTGTTTCAACAACTTTCACTATCCCTTCAGTCTTCCATTTTCTTTTCTTTTTTTCTTCTTCCTTTGTGTTGTCCGCATCTAATTCTTATAGTTCTTCACCTTGGGACCTTTTTTGCAAAATCTAAATCTAACCTCATAGGGCCCATAAGCTATAGCTAGTCATAGAAGGACCTTAACGACTGCTTAAACCTATTATAAATTAAGCAAACATTTGGAGCATCAAATGTTGGGGGTTCTTTGTTCAGCGCTGGTTTAAATTCAAACTCTGAAAATTTAATCTCTGAATCTGACAGTCATGTCACTCACTACCTGGACAGTCTTTTATTTGTTGTTGTGCCCTCTATAGTTGTATAGAGGTCAAGTGGTGGGAATGAAGTAAGTTCTCACGTATCAAAGTAAACAAGAAACATTTTGGTGCTGGGCACAAAGTAGCCCCGCACAATGGCAGAATTATTAAAAAAATCCAAAAACTAGACCCTAAATAGATAAATAACATTTCCAAGCACAAATGCTTGTGTAGGTGACTTAAGTGTTGATTCAAGTTCATTATCTTGTTCAAGTTAATGATCACTGTAGTTCCTCAATAGCCGACCCTCAGAATGAGTCAACTCAGAAATTGTCAATATTTCTGAATATGCAATGATATAGTACCTGAGTATAAACCGGGCACTGTGGCAGTTCGAAAACTGGGCTGATATTTGACCCCACTTAAAACATGGAAATAGGAAACTTTGTACAGATCCCATATAAATTTGGATAAAACCACTTGAAAACACCAATCGATCTCACATTGTCACCTCATCTATACCTTTCACAATACGATTTGTGTTTTGCATATAAATATTCATGTCATGTTCATCACAACCATTAAAGTATTTTAGCACTGATACATTTTCCATTGTCATGAGAAATTGTTATGCAAGGCTCTTCAGGCTTCAAGGCAGCAAAAACCAATGTCGGTCAAGTTACTTTGAGCCACAAGTATTTTACACATTTCTCTTGGGACATTAGTTGCATAAATCTAAATCTATACCTCATAGGGCCCATCATCTTATAGATAGTCATAGAAGGACCTTAACGCCGACCTTAACCTATTATAAATTTAAAGCCAAACATTTCGACGCAATGTGGGGGTTCTTTGTGCAGCTGGTTTAAATCAAACTCTGAAATTTAATCTCTGAATCTGACAGTCATGTCACTCACTACCTGGACAGTCTTTTATTTGTTGTTGCTGCCCTCTATAGTTAGTATAGAGGTCAGTGGTCTGGAATAGAAGTAAGTTCTCATGTATCAAAATAAACAAGAAACATTTTGGTGCTGGGCACCAATGTATGCCCCGTGCAATGGCAGAATTATTAAAAACATCCAAAAATAGCCAAGAATTGAGAGATAAATAACATTTTCCAAACAAAAATTGCTTGTGTAGAGGTGACTTAAGTGTTGATTCAAGTTCACTTATTCTTGTTCAAGTTAATGATCACTGTAGTAGCTCCTCATAACTGCCAAGCAATTGTCAATATTTCTGAATATGCAATGATATAGTACCTGAGTATTAACCGGGCGCTGTTGGCAGTTCGCCCAACTGGCCCGATTATTTGACCCCACTTAAACACATGGAAATAGAACCTTGTACAGATCCCATATAAATTTGTATAAAAACACTGAAAATACATTCTATATCACACTGTATCATCATTTTACTTACACAAAAACTATCTTGTGTTTGCATAAATATTTATGTCATGTTCATCACAACCATTAAGTAATTTTAGCACTGTTCATCATTTTCAATTGTCATGAAAAATTGTTATGACCAAGGCTCTTCATGCTTCAATACAGCAAAAACTCCATGTCTGTCAAGTTATCCAACATCTATAGCCCCGCGCTCCCGCGCGGGGCAATTAGAGAGTTGAAAATTAAATCTTTAAATCTTGCTCCCATGCTCCTTATTTGAAGTCATTCTCCCCCTGTGACATTCTCCAAAAAAACAGCAAACCTTTGTAGGATTGTCTTCATTTGTGGAATTAATTCAGAGCTGATGTTCTATCTGATATAGGGGAAACTCCTGAAAAGTATCAAGGCCGAGACTGAGAGGAAGAAACAAAGCTAACCTGAGACTGAAGGGAATAAAAAACAAGATGATATTAATTTGTGACACTCTGTAGCCCACTCCTAATCCTAATATTTCTAAATTGGACAGTAGATCTTCATACCAGTGATTAACCACTCTACTAGGGGTATCCCTCAAAACAGACTAGGGTGGCCACCGGCGTATCCAGACCTTGGTTTTTGAGGGGGACTCGGGACATAAGGACCTCTAATAGCTCAAAATAGGCTGATTTTGCCTGTTTTGGCATGAACCCCCGAGGGGCGTGTGTCCCGAAAGCACCCCCCCCAAAAAAAAACAAAAAAAAATATATACCAAGTGGCTTGGGATAGTCGGGGGTTTAGAGGACCTAGCCCTCACAGGTATACCCAACAGTGATTAACCACTCTACTAGGGGTGTCCCTCAAAACAGACTAGGGTGGCTTGGGACAGTCAAGGGTTGCTACCCTATTCCTTTTTAAAACTGACTGTGACATGTATAGCAGCATCCCCTCCGATATTGTTATGTTTCATAAAAAACCCAAGTCCAAACGGTGGGGAGAGCGAAACTCTAGTTTCAATCAATAGTTCTTATACAAATTAAAAACACCATCAGTGATTCATCCAAAAGATAGAAAATATTTAACATTTCCAATAATAGCTTAAAAGTAAAGGATAAGTCTGTAGGACTCTCATAAGGTCTATTTTTCAACTGAAAAATTAACAGAAAAGGAAGAAAACTGCAGTGTTCAAGGATATGAATCTCCATTCAATTGCGTGTTGTAGTAAGTGTCCATATGGACAGTAATGACTAAAATATCTGATTTTTACGTTATTATGTTGCTTCTGGACTTATCACTTGCTGGGTATGTTAGGATAGTTGTACTTGTTACAAAAATGCAAAAATCTGATTTTTGATGATTTTTTCGATTTAGCAAATCACTGAAAGTGCCTTTAAATCAAGAATTTAGAACCCAATTCAGTGGCGGATCCAGGATTTGAAAAATATCAAAATTACCGGGGAGCTGAAAGGCTGAAACTTGTCCAAAAGCTTCGAAAATGGGATGATTTTGCAAAATTTTACATAATTACCGGGAGGTGTGCGCCCCTCCTCCACCCCTCCTCGGATCCGCGCCTGCAATTAAATCCCAACAATTGGCCCTACTGGGGATTGAACCAGGGGACCTTCATCTTCAGTGCTAGCTGAAGGTCCCTGGTTCAAACCCCGGTAGGGCTGAAGGTGTATATCCTAACCAGTGGGCTACACATTTCTCTACGTGACCATTGACCTGAATTCTGTAACATCTCATGCAAGCCCACACAATAAGGTTCTCATCCTTGTTTGGCTTGTTTCTCTATTGTGCTATAGATTTGTACTGTGAATATTGTAAGCCTGTTGGAACCAGCTGGGACTGGATTTGAGAGCTACAGATGGGAACTGTAGATGGACTCTACAACCATTATTATAATAATTTGTCGATTAGTAGGTTTTTAATTGCATTTTTCTTTGGGGTCTTGGTGTCCTCTTATGCCACATAAACCTAGCACTTTTTTCATAAAAGTTTGCAGATAGATCAGATAAAAAATATGATAGTTGTGTTTTGCTCCCTGATCCTGAGATTTTGCCCCTGAATAACATAATTCCCCATGGTTAGCATGCTTTGCATTTTCTTGGGCATTTACATCAATCATCCCCCCCCCCCCAATAGAAAATCCTTTAGGCCACAAAAAATCCTTTTCCACGGGCAGATGGACCTTTGAAGCAGGGTCTTTCAGGGGAATTTTTTTTTAAAATGTACCCCACTCTAAAAAAATGACTAAAATCTGGAAAAAATGAGCAACTTTTGTTTGCTCACACCAAAAAGCAGCTGATTTTAAATTCCTAAAATGTAAAACCATGGTCGAATCACATTTTTACTGGCCTTATAGCGTACTGTTTTGAGTTTCAGGAAATTTCAACTATTATTTGCAGATCTATTTGGTACTCTTGTTTCATGACATGATTATATTTTCACTCTCCTCTGAAAGACAGGGGTTTCCACCTAAGAAAGTCGCTAGTTGTTGCCCAACCTCCCTGGAAACATTCAAATTCAGGGGAACTTCATTTCTTCCGCAATATGTAGTGGAAAGTTAGGCAAAAATGAGAATGTTGTGTAAAGTTAGGCAAAAGACTGACAAATCATCTAGTATAATAGTTAGGCAATTATCATAGAGTTAGGCATAATATCTGCTGCTTGCCAGACAGAAAAGTTAGGCAGTTCACTCCAACGCAGTTGAAATATTGGTTGCGCGTTCAGTGACCGGCCCAGTTTTACGCCAACTCCCATCCCACGGTGAGACGTTGATGTGCCGAGCAAGGCTGATTCAACATAGCGTGGCTCTGTGTGATCAATGAGACAGCGATTGTAGGCGTGCTATACTACTAGTAATAACAAGGCTACGTTGTTGTGTATTGTCATGATTCATTATCAAATGATACAAAATGTGTCAGAGAATGTCTGAGTTTTTCCGTCGTTTGAATTTAAGCCTAAAATGTTTTTGAGTGTGTGACATATTGATGAAGGGCTGGCTTCTTGCAATTTTCCAAAATGGACGTAATGGAAACGACTTTGATAAAGTTTCATCCAGAATCGGTTATGTAATATTGAATAAGAAATTTGTGGATGGCAAAATCTGCTCAGTTGTTGTTGGTGCAATACAATTTGAAAACTAACAGAAATCAATTTACATCTTATTTTGTGCAATTAATAAACAATAGTAATAATTATGATGATCTTCAAGCAGAATGAATAGTTCTGCTTTAAAAGTTATTACAACACGTTGCCCAATATTGTGTAAAAAAATTAAAGGGGAAAAAAATTGATTTTCAGAGTCTAGAATGAGTAAAACCATGTGCTGCAAATGTCTTGTAATTTCCAAATGAGTGATTGCAGATGTAAACATGTACCATCCAGCGATGCGGAATTAATTTCCCTTCAAATTTCGGTTGGAAACATGGCACATCTGAAGTGTTTTATGCTAATAGCTTGACGTAGACTGTCAGATAAGGGGCCAGCTGTTGTCTCAACCGACTCTGATTATCGGAATAAATTAGAGACGGCATTAAAATTAATTAATATCCAGCGCTTTGAGTATAATAAAATCACAGATGCAAATTGGTATAATTGTGTGAGTGTGTAGGTTTGCCAAAGATGAGCAGTTTTTTGTAATATTGGCAGTGACAACTTTAAAAAATGGTACTAGAAAATAATTAGTAGTGCAGCCGCTGTGACGTTTTAGCGTAAAATATGTGAAAGGGATGAGGGGGTGCAGAAATATTGTACTGCCTGCAGATAAAAGACAAGTAATTTTGAGTGACATTAATTTGATATTTTGAAGTGGGAAGAGGTTATCTGAAAAGGTAGAGTTAGTGGGAAGATGAAAATATTATCTTCAATAATATTATTTTCTCTTGTCTTTAGCCAGCAGCTGTGGATTTTTTTATAGAGGAATTAGGAAAGTTGTAATTGTGGGTAATCTTCATCTTGTTTAACACACTCAAATAATGTTTCTTTATTTTTTTTCCATTTCATTCATTTTAGCAAAAGGATGTTTACAGCATCTCAAGAAAGCATCGATCGAACATGTGCGGGCGGGGCGGGGGCGGGGAAAGCAAATTGAAGTCGTACAAAATTCAGAGGGTGGTGGATATGTTTTGATATAGGTAGGAGGGGGCGGTGAAGCTTGTTTTTTGGTAAATATTTTTTTTTTTTGCTCATTCCTCCAGAGGTTTTACAATGTTGACTTACTTTGGATTTTCTTTGTAGTTATAAACTAAATAAGGAATGGAGCGGGTATTATTGTCAAGTAAGGTCAAATAAAACTATTTGTTTATCTCAATGCTATTGTGCGCATTTTTTCTCCATAAAAAATCAAAACTCCCCCGAAATGTAAAAAATTAAAGCACTAGGGAAATAGTTTGAAGTGACGTAACTAGTGGGGGAAGTTGCCCCCCCCCAATACTTTAAAATATGGGGGAAGGGGAGCAAAACACTGGGACTCAAGGGAAAAAAGGAGGAGGAGGAAGAGAAAAAGAGAAAGAAGAAGAGGGAAAGAGGGAAGGGAAGAGAAAGGGGAAAGAAGGGCAAAAAAGATGGAAAGATGGAAGAAGAGAAAGGGAAAGGAGAAAAGAATAAAGAAAAAAAGAGGGAAGAGGAAGGGGAAGGGAAAAGAGAAAAAATAATGACAGTGAAGGAAAGAGGAAAGAATAACCCATCAGCTACCCTGGCTCAAATTTTAGAGGCAACTCCAAACAAATTTGGGTCAATTTTTTTTTTGGTCAGTACATTATACATCCGTACAGGAATGGGGAAACCTCTTGCTTCTTCCCCCCCCCCAGATGGTCAGGTCTGGTTACGACCCTGATAGTTTGGACTATTTCCCTACACCCTCATCCCTAGAGTCACAGTGAGGTGTAACCAAATACTACATGGTGTATATTGGGGAAATAGGGCACATTATTTTCTTTTTTGTACTGATATAAGCAGTAAGGGCCTTTTACCCGATACTTGGTGTACACTGGCTACGGATTTTCCCATAGCCAGTACCAGTGTGCTCTAATTTCCCTCTAACCATGTAGTATTTGTATACTATTGCTTTAATCAACCATTTTCTTGTAAAAAACAATCCTTTAAACCATCAATTTCAGCTGTTATACCGGATACACTCACAGGAAATGGAAGTTCTTTTCTCTGCGAAACAAATTGCCTTGGTGCCAATTGTCTGATAAAATTGCTTAATTCAGAAATCATATTGTGCTTTTTTTTTTTAATTCTGTTTTGTAAATGAGGGTAATCCAAAAAAAGTTTGTTTCCAGTAGGCCGTGCGCTTTTGGATTTTGGAGCAATTTTAACCACATTTCAATTTTTTTTTAGGCCCTTGAAACTCAATTATGAGTTTCTCGTCACATTTTTTTCAGCCCATAATGGAAACTATTTCATTATTCATTATTGTGCTAAATGCGTATTTTTACAGTCAAACGAACCTACGGGGGATCGACGAAATACAAACAATTTTGGGTCTATTTTTAGACTCATTTCCGAGACTTCTGAGAACGGTTTCCTACCAAAACTTCCAAATATCGACTGAAAAGGTGATGCTTGACCAGAATTTTCAAAATAATGAATTATTTTCGATTTCGAACCGTAAACGCGGCCCAAAATTATAACGGGGAGGGGACGAGAAACTAATAATCGAGTTTCAAGGGCCTTATTTGATGAACTGAGAAATTTTGATTTTTTTAAAACAAGAATTGCCTCAGATATAGGAATTTTCATTTTTCTTAAAATTTAACCCTAACACCATTCACAATGTTTTGCAAGCAATTACCAAATACCACACACTACCACGGCCCTCCCTAGAAATGGGAGAGTACCCATTACCACCAATATACCAACAAAATTACACTGTGGTATATTGTGTAATTGGCTTGCTACCACAACATGCATTGAACCACTCATTTAGTAAGAATTTACCGATACCACAAATTACCACTGCAGTTTTTGTGGTAAAATTGGGTAATTGATGGCTTCACAATGTTTCACATTGAGTTCATATAGGAAAAAATATGAGGCAACTGGGAAACATACAGTTTTTGCCTTATGGGAGAGTTGTAGTAATGTAATCAAATGGTACAGTTTGCAAAAGGTCCTGGTTGAATCTTGGTAAGACCATTACTATTTTATTAATTATTTCCAAAAATATACATTTTTGAAAAAAAGGTCACAAAAGTAAATGTTTGTTTTCATTGTTGGACCCAACAAGATTCAAGATGCCTTTGTATGCAGTTGGCAGAATTATCAAGTAGGCCTACAACTTAATAATATTCAATAATAAAATTTAAAAACAAAATTAGTGAAGCACTTAGCTCTTACAAGACAAAATCACATAGTAACATTACTTCTTGCCAAAGGTTCTGTGAGATGACCTTTTTCTTCTTTTGCCTAAAATAAATGAAAAAAAAAAAAGCCAGTTGTGAAGCATATGGGAGTATCATGATAATCAACATCAAATTGTAAATGATACTGGTTGGTACCGCAAGGCTACAGTGCTAATTTATTGTAACATACTATGCAAATGTCACCAATTAACTGATAAATAGAAATCAATTTTGACATTTAAACAGTCCAGCCTTGATTGTGAATGAATTCGGACAGACTGACACTGGATGTACCAGAGACGAAGTGAGAATGTTTGGCGACCTTTTTGTAAACACTGACTCAGCTGGTTTGCCATACAATGCCATAGAAACTAGCTCCCTACCATGCCAGCCAGTATGCTGTCTTTATTATGTTAGGTTTCTGCAAAGATCTATGGCAAACTTTACAACTACAAAGCATGTTATATCAGCAAAATAATTTATAAATAGAAAACAATTCTTTCCTTTTTTTTGATCATAGAATGGTTTTTTTGTTTGATGCTTTCAGTTTTTAATTTTTCATACTAAAATCACCAACAATTTAATCTCAAAAATTCTCATATAGTACTGGGACTCAGTGTAGTGTGAAGGTATATAGGGCTAAAGCTTTGCCTATGCCAATCAGCGATGATTTTTAGATGTCTCGCCAAAATTTTGTGGATATCCGATTAATCACTAACACAGCTAGGAGTCATTTGCATTTATTTTTGCATTGCTTGATACCAAGTATGGTCACCCAATTCCAGCCATTTTTGAATTCTTGACAATTTGTGAATTTTATTTGGCTTGGCTGCAAGAAAATGGTTTTTTTTAAAAGTCTGAACTGTGATGTAAGGAGGCCAAGCGGAGTGACCTTTTGCTAGATTGAACGTTGTGTAACCTCAAAGTGCAAACATTCTTGCATGACTTAGCTAGTTGTATTAACAGTGATAGGTCCAGTGTATTCTAATGATGATAAAATTTGCCCAGCTTAAGATATCAGGATTTAGAGCTATAAAGATTACACCCATATGAGAAGTGATACCTGAGACAATATAAAGTAAGGTTTCTGCTGCGTTCTTCCCAGGGCAGTGGTGGCACCATGGTGGCACCAAACTTCTTTTTCTGGGGGGAAATTTTTTTTGGGAAAGTTAAATTTTTTGAGGGGTTTAACATCCAAAATTTCGAGATTTTTAACCAATTTTGGTCCAAAATCACTGATTTTTTGCCAAAATTTGATGATTTTTTGCCCCAAATCATGGATTTTTGCCAAAAATCTGTTGTTTTCTGGTCAGGTGGGTAACTGAGGGTAGGGGAAAAAATGGGGGGGGGGGGGGGGGGAAAAAAAAAAAAAAAAAAAAAGAAAAATTTGTATCATCAGAAAATTTCATGTGATTTCTTGAGTAATACAACTAACCAAATGTTGCATTTGCTCTGAAACCAAAGTTTATGCCCCAAAAAGCTCACCAATTTCACTTTTTTAAGTCCATAAAGCGAGAAAATTAACAAAAACTTGTTGAAAAATTAATTTTTACCTGTATGGTTGAGCTAATTAAAGCTACAATCAATTCCTCTCTCAATTGCGAGTGTGGCATCACATCAACAATTGATATTAATGTTCATCGTGAAAACGGACATAAATGCTTTTCACCCAGATGGTGTTTTGAGTCAATCCCACAATGCACCAGTTTTGGGAAATTTCACCTTAATAAGGTCTTAATGTGATCCCACAAAAATCCTATTCTTAACACATAAAAATCCTGACTTTTACACTCAATTTAGCCCACAAAGTGCTAGTACTTAGGGAAATTTTAGCATGATCATGAAATGTCTTGTGGTCATTAAACTTCTTGAACACTTTTATCCCTAAGTACTGACATGTGTTTAGTACAGTACAGTATAGGCATATTGCTATGCATCATGGGATTGATTCAAAACACCCTCTGCTTTTCACCCAACTCTTGGCAAATGATTGGGAAAATCCTGGTGTTACTGCTGTACAAAGTTTGCAGTTAACCTCTTTTTTTTTAACTCCAAGTGGAAGAAATATAATTTCATGATAAACAAGTGGGCGTGGTTTATCATGTTAACAAGAAATTTGATTGGTTTACACCCAAACTCCACCCATCCATTACTGGGTAATAGATGGATAATGCGTGCAGAAATTACGGGGTGTAGTCGAATATTTGACACGTGTAAACGGCGCATTCACACTGCGTCGTGCATGTCGCGTTTGTATGCAAGTGCAATTCATGCAGCATGACGATCACCACGCGATGACTTTGGCTCCTTGAATTGAAACATTTGTTTTCAAGAGGGGTGCAATTATTTAAATGAATAAAAAAGAATGATGTAACAATATTTTTGACAAATAAATTATCTTGATAAAAAGCCAAAATGATCGTGGTGGATACCGGCTACGCTGCGGCATCCACCACTCAAAATATTGGATGCCCATCCATTATGACACCATCTAAGATTGCCAAAACAAAAAATCTCATCTTTTCTCAAAATAATGCTGATACAAAATGCTTAAAATATCGCCACATACGATTATCACAATATGATTTTGTCACTTTATAGTAGATTATATTTTAGTAGAATAATTTGCTAGATTATTTTGTTTCATGATTGAATTCAGTAACATAAATCAGGGTTTCTGTTATGGGTAGTAACAGAATATGTCAAATATGCATAATTGGATAATTGCAACTTCTGTAGTAGCTGCACTTGGGAATTTTTCCATCATTTTTCTGTTGTTTTAGGTTACACAACATTACCTGCACTGTACTTTTTTTGCAAACTAATCACGACATTAAATGGTCCAGTGTTTGTATATTTCCACCTGGTACCAATTACTACCGCATACACTACCTGTGCGGCCCTTTTGAATGGTCACCCCTTCCTACCAGGCTCCATGCAATTTGTCACATCTGTCTAGGCTGTGTCACAGTTGGGGGCGCTTTCACTACTCGGTGGCCAGACAGAATCGTTTGTTTACCAACATTGGGACATGTGATTTCTCCCAGGTCTCTCTGACCTTGCTGGGAAGAGTACTGTGGAGTGCTGTGAACTTTTGGACTTTGTTTCAATTGAGTCTTTCTTTTGTTCCGTGATCACGCAATATAACCACACTGCACTGTCTTCATCAAACATGACAAAAATAACCACACTCGGTATGTTCATGATCTCCAGATCAAAGTTTCAACAAGTAAATAATTGGATATTCACGGAATGCCAAGGTCTTGCCTTTATGTGAGAACATTTTTGGCTACAATTGTGGAATATATTTACAACTTTCAAATGGGTTTTAGCATTCCTTCTTATATGCGTGTTATTGTCTGTTAAAGGTTGAGAATTTTAACCGCAAGAATGCTGTCTGCCAGACCAGGGTCTGTTTGCTTACAGTTCAAATATTACTCTGTCGCTATGGTTTTGCTTTTCTATATTTGAAAAGGCAGCACATACTTTAAAAACTTTATTTCCTGGTTAATTTATTTTTGTAAAGTTGGTGAGCACAGTGGCATCGACAGGATTTTGGAGAGGTAGACATAGATTTGTGAATGTACCAACACACACAACAAAAATTCCTCAAACTTTGGCTTTGCATCGAAAATCAGAAGAGCCTTTCTACAAAATACCGAGAACCGTTATTGTATTAATGGAACATAATTTCCAGGGAGCACATGCGCCACCCCCCTGGGCTGGCGTTCTTTGTGTGAGCAGCTTTAATTGACATTTTTTTGTTTTGTCATGAAGAAATTTAATATAAGAATCCTATGTAGAAGATTAAGGAATTGGCAAAAAATTTACTTACTAAGGTGGACTCATTCGTGTCGGAAAATTTCTTTGCTGCAAAATTTACTGGTTAAGGACATATTATTTAGATTAGATTTAATCATGTGCAAATTCAATGGTGGCCATTTTATTGTGTAGGAGATGACTGCTTGTGGCATTGGTTACCCTACTTTTTATAAACCATGTTAATGCTAATAATTTCAATGTGCCCACTGTCCCCTTTTGTAGGGTTGTCCTTGACTACTCCCATGCATGCTGCAGATAGGGTCCTCCTAAATGACCCGTGTATAGTTAGGGAAGTACTTTTGGAGTGTAAGGGGAAATTCTCAACACACCACACACACAAAACACCAAAACTGTGTGCAGCTAGTCATTTTTTATCACTTATTTGGTATGCATCCTTACTCTTGTTTTCTTTTTGACCTTTATACTTATGACTGTTATATTAGAAGCCTAGAGCGTGACCCAGGAACTTGATACCAAGAATTTGAATTTCCAAAGAAGAATATAAACTTCTTCCAAACTATACAAGTAATGAGGTAGTCAGTTTTGTTTTGCTTTGCTTGTTTAAATTTGGCCCCAAATCGGATCTCGTTTAAAAACTGTGCTCTCATTTTCAGCAAAAAAATAGGATATATAAACTTCCAGGACTCTTTGAGCAGGGTCCCACTTAGGTTTTTAACTTGAAAGTCCACTGGACCCCATAATTTCCAAATGTTCAGGAATTATTTAGTCCAGTGCGATACTTTTGTGGGGTCCCGAGACTACCATTCCAAATGTTTGTAGTACTACTAATCAGGATGATCAGTTCCAAATGACCATGGTGCGTGTAAGATTTCCGGATTTCTATTTGGCTTTGGTGAAAGCGTTTGAATGTCATATTACTTATTTTAATGTTAACAAAGTTGGTTTTCTGTCAACAAATACAAATAGTATAAAATAGTAAGAAATAAGCCATTGCAAAATGGTTTCCCACAAGTCACTATTTTGAAGTTGCATTTTTATTATGTCTATAAATTTGTTTTTGGGTTTGGGAAACACCAATTTGCCTTTCAGAGGCTGAGAATTAGAAATAGTGGGGGTCCAAGGGATCTCATTTGTTATCAATATGAATTTATTGTGTCCAGTGGAAAATTCTGTGTATGTCATTTGACGCCAAAATCCTACTAGGGGACTCTGCCAAACCAAAACTTGAGAAACACGCCCTCTCATCCACAGCCACAGGATTTGGTCATACATGGTAAACAATGTAGACCCTGATGTACGATACCATAAAATGAGAAGATTTCAGTAAGCTTCCCACAATTTCATTGCTTCCAATGGAGGTTTTGGACAGGTACTGATGTGAATCGTTTTAGTGATAAAAGTTTGGCTAATTGACAGTACTGATCACCAAACTGCATTTTAAGGTTGGTGTTTGTTCCGATCATCTTTGGGACCACCCTGATTTACCCGGAAGTAGTATCGATTTTGATATTCAGATGAAAGGCCGTATTTTTTCATTGTCCTGAAATTTTAGCCCTCAATCCATTTCATTCCCAAGAATAAACAAAAAAAAAGCAATTTCTAGTGGTTAACCACTTATTGTAGCACAGGATTGAATGGGCTTGGCAACCTGCATTATGCGTCTACCATCAAAAAACTGACCAAGTTGTTTCAAACGGTACTTGATGGGGTGTATGTGCAAGTGACAGGCTCTTGCATATCAAGTAGAGAACCACAATAAAATACATCGAACATCCACCTTAGAGTGTTCATCTTAAACGATTCAAACATGAACTACCGTACAAAAAATTCCAATGGAAGCAATGCATGTGGGAAGCTACCGGATATTTATATTCATAAATAATGGAAATCTGTGCATTGGTACAGTTGTCAAAGAAAATTGGGGGGGTAGGAAGGAACACTGTTGCAGCAGTACACAGGTACAACAATTTTAAACCTTTAGGTTAAGCAATTGCTCTGTTTTCTTTGATGTTCAGTCATTGCTTTAATTTGCCTTTAATGTATAGAATTTAAACTGGAACTTTATACCAAGAATTGAATTTTCCCCAACGAATCATCAAACTTCTATTCAACTAATAAATGGTGGTCAGTTTATGTGACTTTGATTTGTTCAGTGGTTTTTTTAAATAGCTTTATATGTCAGTGCCTATCCGTGTTCCGGTCCTGCTTGCACAATATAAGCGCTTCTATAGTCACTCAGGCTGATCAAAAGCTTTCAAAGTTTTTTCCCCACAAAAATTATGCATTTACATGGACATATTTGGGATTTGGGATAAATGCTATAAGTACAAACAAACCTAGTCTTAGGTCAGTGTTTTTTGAGATGGCTTACTTGTGTGCTATGTATGGTGGTATTTTAGCACAAAAAGTCCGCTCTAGGTGTGCTCGGGAGTCGAGGGTGCACTTGGGTTTCATGCAACGTACTATACTAGAAAAATCCTCTTTTCTACTCTTTTTTCTACTCTTTTACGGAATAAACGTCAATACTATGATGCAGTTTATTCTGTTATGAGACAAGAATCTAGTTTCAAAACCAGATCGCACCCCGAGCGCACCCCAAGTGCACCTAGAGCGCACCTCGAGCGGACTTTTTGTGCTAAAATACCACCATAGCTATAACCTAATCAGAACCTACCAAGGTTGAAAAGGTTATTGGGATGTGCAGGTATGTGGTTGTGACAAGCATGTGAAACAAGAGAATACGCCACTCTTTTATGCCATGAATTTATTGTCTTGCACTTTTTTTTGTCTTGCACTTTTTGGACAGATTGCACTTTTGTGGTCTTGCACTTTTGTGGTCTTGCACTCTTTTGTGAGAAGTTTAGCATGGGTGTTTCCATAAGTTGACCCAGTTTGCTGGCATACTTCTGCTGAAACCAGAGGGTGTATTTTGAGTT